>CM019702.1:36958376-37053376 GCA_009760885.1 Achatina immaculata | reverse complement strand
TTTGAGTTTGGTAAACAGGTAATAGCCCGAAGGGGCCAAATCTGGGGAATAAGGTGGATGTTCAAGAAGCTGGAAGCCGCATTCATGAATGGCAGCCATTGCCACTGCCGACTTGTGAACTGGAGCATTGTCTTGCTGAAAGATGACTCCTCTCGTCAATTGCCCTCGACGCTTTTCCTTCAGTTTGAACCGTAGTTGCTTCACAAGAGATTAGCGTAATAGGCCCTGGTGACCGTTCTGCCCTTTTGAACATAGTCTACCAGAAGCATACTTTCTGAATTCCAAAAGATGGAAGCCATCACTTTGCCTGCAGACAGAACCACCCTTGCTTTATTTGGAGGTGTGGATCCATGATGTTTCCACTGCTTTGACAGGTTTTTTTTTTTGGGGGGGGGGGGGGGTTTCTGGTTGAAAATAATGAACCCAAGTCTCATCCATAGTCACAAATTGCTGAAGAAACTTTTCAGGATATGCAGAAAAATGCCCAAGATCGTCTCTTGACATGTTGAGACGCTGTCGTTTGTGATCAGCTCCAAGAAGTTTCGGGACCCATCGAGCAGAGACCTTTGTCATTTGAAGATCATTGTGAATGATGACATGAACACGTTCCTGAGAGATGCCCAACTCAGTAGCAATGTACCGCTCAGTTAGTCGTCGATCCTCCTTTATCATGTCATGGATTCTGCCGGTGGTTTCATCGGTGGTTACCGTTCTTGGTCTTCCTGGACGGGGATCATCTTCCAGACTCTCCCTTCCATGTTTGAACTGAGCTACCAATTTCTTCACTGTGCTGTAAGAAGGAGCACTCTCCCCTAGAATCTCTACCATATCCTCATAGATCTCCTTCGATGATAAGCCCTTGATGCAGAGTTAGCGAATGACTGCTGGATGAGAAATGTTATTCAATTTCTGTCACCCCTTGCCACTTCAATAGCCTATAAAAAATTGTTTGCAGTTAATTTCTTGAAACTTGGTGTTTAATCTTATATTAACCTGATCTACAAATGCACTTAATATCAACTGTGTGCTTCAAGTATTTGTACCTTATGCCGAGAACTTATCAATCACCCCTCGTAATTCTATCCTCTTAGCATCTTCTTCGTCTCATTCTGCTGTGATATTCCTGACATTATATTCTAGTCATAATTCTATCCTCTCAGTATCTTCTTCGTCTCATTTTCTTGTGACATTTCTGGTATTATTAAATCATGTTCCAGTTCCATATTGTGTTCCCTGATCGTATTCCGCTCTTGGCTGACTCTCTAACTTCTCATATTTCCTCTTGCGCTTGCAGGCATAGTCTGCCTAGTCTTATCAAAGACAGCGAATCGCAGATAAGTTTCTTTGCATGTTTTATCTCTCTTGTTTTGTCTTTTCTGTTGTCCTTGATAAAGGCGATATTGCGGAAATATTGGATTGTTATTACTTTCCTTCATTCCTTCCTTCCTTCCTTCCTCATTCCTTCCTAAAACTGCGCCATACACCTCCGTATAACTCTACTAGTACCAGTATTACAGCAATTACTATCACAGTTTGACCCCTTAGCACTGTAAGGTGTATGACGAAGATTACATTTGTTGTATTGTAGTTAGTTTTCTGAACCGTGTTATTTTCATGAACTCAACTGAATTTAAGGAAACAAATTGTTAGATGTAATCATATAGAAGGCTGGCTAGTGAAGAGGATTAAAGAGAGAAAACTGAAATATTTTGGACACATTAAACGTCATGATAATTTAGAGAAGACCGTATTGGAAGGATACATAATGGGAAAAAGAAAAAGAGGAAGACCAAGACGAAGATGGCTGCAAGACATCGTTGACGATCTGGAAATGGATGCAACAGCAGCAGGCCATCTTGCTCACAACCGAGAGGCCTACAGGAGTGCTGTTTGGGAGGCAAAGTTCCGCAAGGGACATGCAAATAAATGAATGAATGAATGAATCATTGATAAATCAAGATGCATCAGATGGTAGTTCCCTGATTGTCTAGTCAACTGTTTTGTGAAGAGCTGTCGATTTAGAAAGTATAAAGGGAAATCATGATGGAATTAATAGCAAGGCTTAATGTTAATCATCTGCTAACGTCTTCTTTTTTTTTTCAAATTGGAAATGTATGTACGGTATTTGGACTTTAATGAGCAAATCAGCGAAGTAAAAGCTGGGATTTATGTGATACAGACAAGCCAGTTTCTCCATATCGGCAACACAAGCAAGGCAGGAAACACTGCCTGCTTCTGTCACTGCTTGGTCCTGTTTGATTGGCTCATCCGCTCACGTGTTTGTTGACTTACTTGAGTTTGTAATAATTTCCTTTCTTCATTTTTGATAGTTAGCAATGTTATCATAGTTCATATTCATGACGTGTAGCTGTTATTGTTGTTGTTGTTGTTGTTGTTGCGATTATATTTCCCTGGAGCTGAGAGCTTGATGTTTTTTTTTACTGTCGGTGCTATGAAGACTTCTGAGGCACAGCATCGTGTCGAGTGAGAAGCAGGCTACAACGGATATATATATATATTTTTTTTGTTTTTGTTTACCTGACTGGAGTTAAAGGGGTGGTGGTGGGAGGGGTTGCAATTGTTCTTTAGTAGATTTCATGTAATATCCACCCTCATTTTGCGTGTGAAAGCTGGAAAACAACTAAAGAAATAGACAAGAAATTAGACTCTTTTGAAAACAAATGCCTAAGGAAAATATTTGGTATAAAGTGGAATGAAGTTAAGAATAACGCAGAGATAAGACAGACGTGCAAATAACAACCTGTCTTATAGGTGATCAAAAAAAGAAGATGGACATATGTCGGCCATGTGATGAGAAGAAACAATTAGAGAATCCCAAAACAAGCTATCAGGTGGAGCACAATAGGCCGAAGAAAAAGTGGCCGACCACGTGAAATGCTAAAGAGGCCATTGTTAAGAGAAGCCAGTTTAGTGGGCATAACATCCCTTGAGGAAGTTGAAAAGCCTCGCTGAGAACAGGAAAACTTGGCAAACAACTATGCGAGCATGTTTAACGGCACGGGAAGGATGTAAGATGTAAGATTTCATTTAAACATTTCAATTTAATATTAAATAAAAAAGGTTGGTTAGTAAAGAAGATTAAAAAGAGAAAACTTAAGTATTTCGGGGTATTAAAACGTTATGGGAGTTTAGAGAAGACAGTCTTGGAAGGGTACATAATGGGAACAAAAAGAATGAGAGAAAGATAACGGCGAAGATGACAACAAGACACTATTAACGATTTTCGAACGGATGCATCAGCCGCAGGGCTTCTTGCTTACAACCGGAGGGCCTTCAAGAGTGATGTTAGTGAGGCAAAGTTCCGCTAGGGACACGCTAATGAGCGAATGAGGCTTCATCCAATTGGGACTATAGCAATCCTTGTCCCGTTAGCGAAGCTGAGCCTGGTACTAGGGTACCAACGGAGAAGTAGGACAGGATCTAGGTCAGCTATATTTCACTAACCCTGGTACAGGCATGGCAGTTGTGAGTCAAGCAGAATAATATAGAAAAAAAACATGTATAATTCTCCCACAAAAGCTCTCAGATATAGACTTACCAAGGCCTTGAAAATTACAAGAAAGTGAACTTGTTGATCTGGGGAAAACCTGGAATGAGATGAGACGACTGCCCTAGGTCAGGCATGAATACAGAGGTTTCTATCTGGTGCTATGTGAGGAGTTTAGTACAAGGGGAAAGAATACATAACAAACGGCTTAGTGTTCTCCCCTTGCTATCGTACCCAACACCCACGTCTCCCTCATTCTGCAGTGCAAACAGTTCAGAACAGCTTGGGGCTGGGAGGAGCTGTAAGAGAAATGAAGATAAGACTGAGAACTAGAAAGGAAGGGAGAGGAATAAAACAACTGAAAGATTAGAAACTCAGGTAAAATACTCGCAGAAAGTGAAAAATTAACCAGAAATATATGAGCTAAACAAGGAAGCTACAGCAATAAACAGAGCAGCAAAAACTGTCAGTCACGCAGAAAAGGCAGAGGCAGACGGAGGAGGAAGAGGAGAAGGAGGAGGACACGGAAAGACAGAAAGTTATAAAAGAAGAAATATGCGTTTTAGAAGGATGACGAAGGAAGTTGTACCTTGTACAAATAGTAAAATATGCGATCCGTGTTTGCCTACACATACATACACAAAATGGGCATGAAAATATTTATAAGAAGAAGAGCTAAACAAACCAACAGATTTCATACATACGTCCAGGCAAACAAACTGGCAGGCAGACGAAAGCATCTCTGCTATAAAGACTGGGTTGGAACATTCTGAGACAAAGCTGCTCGCAAAATTTTCTAGACGTGTTTATGTGGCGTTTTTAATATTATTATTATTGCTAGTAAAGAAGATTGATAGAAAAACTTAAATATTTTGAATTTAGATAAGACATTCTTGGAAGGGTACATAACGGGAAAAGGAAAGAGAGAAAGACTAAGGCGAAGATGGCTGCAAGACATCGCTGATGATCTGCGAATGGAGGCATCAGCAGCAGGACATCTTGCTTTACAACCAGGAGAGCTGTTAGGGAGGCAAAGTTCCGCAAGTGTCATGCAAACGACTGACTGAATTATCCCTTTGCATAATGTGGCTACGGAAATGTAATATCTACGCAAAGTTTCTGCTAATTTCACAAAGAGCAGGCAAGGCACACTGTGACCTGAATACCCTCGTTCTGAAGCCCGTGTTGACTGATAAAAATGATAGAAGATATCACATTTGGCTGGCGCAGCTAAGTAGGAGACTCAACAGTTCGGATTTATAGCTGCGAACGCACACACGGGGTTTTGGTTCGAAACGAGACAAAATGACTCTGAAGAAGCCATCTTTCGAACTATATCCTTGATACTGAAGAAGAAGCCATCTTTCCAACTACATCGTTGATAATGAACAAGAAGCCATCTTTCTAACTATATCCTAGGACATTGATTCCGAAGCAGTTGCCGTCCGTCACTTCTTGTTTCATTTTACAGGAGCAACAACAATTTGTCTCCACTTTCCACCAGGTTCTGCATGGAATCAAAGCTCTAAAGCAAGCTGTCAATGTATGCTTCTGTGTGGACGAATGATGAATGGAATGTTGGCTGTTGTATTGTCAGTCTGCGCTCCTTTGTGAACTGTGCTATGTAATGTTGGATGTTGTAAAGATCAATGATTGCGCTAGGATTTTTCCAAACCGTTACATATGTACCCGTCTTTTATCTTGCATGAAGTACTTTCCGAAATACCGGTTTTTCTTAATACAACATTGGGTACCATATACTCTTTTTTTTAAGTGTAAAGTTAAACACACTTTACAAACATTAGGGTAATGTGGATGTTCGTGTGAATTTTTTATCTTACTGTATTCAGCTTAAGATTTAGTCTTTACAACGTGCTCACATGCTGAACTAAAGTCAAAACTGCTCGATTCTCCTCCATGCATACTGAACATCATCACTCTACCGGCCCGATTATCCTCCAGCCAGTTCCGCGGGTTGCTTTTCACTAGGTCTTTGACAATATAAAATGGTTACGGTAATCGACGAGTTTCAACATTTTCGGGTTTTCTCTCTTTTTATTCGGTAATTTACCGGTAATTGCCTGTTAACGCGAGCACTTAAAGGTGTAACCAGATGATTTACCGTGATCAAGATTCTAGAGAAAGCTGACTCTGCGAGATAAAAGTAAAATTTTAGTGGTAGTAGTAATATTACATAAAGTAGGACTGTTATAGAAGATGTTAAAATATCATATTTTTTATAAATAGGAAACTACGAGGCTTTGGTACAGTAAAGTAAGAGAACAAATTTTGTATGATTAGACCTCGAAAAAATCGTAGACAAAGCACTTTAGTGAGACATGAGAGAAAGAAAAAATCACAAGAGAATTACCTGGGATTCGAACACGGACTCCGGTAGGACGGGCAGCCGTCTAGCCACGAGAGAACAGCTTACTATCGACTTAGCCAACTAGCACCAAATATCATAGCGAGTAAAGAAAGGTTAGTACATGAAAAGTGGGAGTTTGAAAACTGCATCTTCACTGCTATCAAAACGAGATTGTTGGAAAAAAAAAGAAACAAGAGAGAAGTTGATTCGTGACGAAATCGCAAAACAAGTCATTATTTGCACAGATGTTACAGCAAACTACAGTTTTACTGTGGCCGTCAAACAAATATTATTTTTCACAAAAGAAATCAGAATTTAATTTATAGTGAGCGGCTATACTTAAAATCTGTGTGTAAAATAAAAACATTCATTAGTTAACACGCGAATTGTTATAAATCTGTGTGTAAATCTATGTGTAAATCATTCCCGTGCCGTTAAACGTCACGTAGGGCTCGCATGATAGTTCGCAAAGATTCCCTGTTTTCAGCAAGCTTTTCAACCTCTCATCAAGGGATGTTACTCCCACTGAACTGGCTTCTCTTAGCAATGTCCTCTTTAGAGTTTCACGTGGTCGACTTCTTTTTCTTCGGTCTGTTGTGATCCATTTGATAGCTTGCTTTGGTATTCTCTTGTTTTTCTCAGCACATGACCGACATACGTCCATCTTATTTTTCTGCTCACCCATGACACAGGTTGTTGTTTGCTCATCAGTCTTACCTCTGCGTTGTTCTTGAATTCATTCCACTTTATCAATCAATCAAGTGCCGTGCCGCGTGGTGTAGGATCATTTCTATCCACAATTCCCTGTCTTTAGACTTGATTATGAGATCCGCCAGTGACTTTCTTCCTAGCCACACTGACATCCCATCCATTAACTTCTCTCTCTGTCTTCCTCTGTTCCTTCTTCCTTCAATTTTTCCAGTTGCCACAGTGTGTTCCAGTTTTCCTCTTCTCAGAAAATGTCCTACAAATCTCGCTTGTCTGCCTCTGATCTTTGTTGTAGTTTGCTTTTTAACTCCAACCTCTCCTAAGACTTCTTCGTTGGTTTTCTTGGCTGTCCATGGTACTTTTAACATCCTTCTCATGAATCACATGGCCTCCATTTCTCGCTGTACTCTCTTATTCATAGACTATGCTTCACACCCATAAAACAAAATTGGCTCAATGTAACATTTAAGTACTCGGAATCTTGTTTCCATTGATATGGATCTGTTGCACAAGATGTTTTTCATTTTCTGGAATGCTGACTTGGCCTGAGCACGTCTGCTTTTTATTTCGTTGTGACATTTCCCATCAGCTGTTATAATTGTTCCTAAGTACTTGGATCTATCAGCTTGTTTCAGATTTGTGCCATCGATGGTAATGCTACATTTTGGTGATATTTTTTTCTTTGAGATGACCATCACTTCAGTCTTCTTTTTATCCAGGCTGAGACCTTTACTTTTACTTTCACGAACCACGATGTTCAGAAGATCCTGTAGCTCCCCTTCACCTTTAGCAATCAGAACTGCGTCATCTGCATATCTTAAGTTGTTAAGGTTGTAACCACCAATTGATATTCCTGGCATGTTCTCTATATTTCTCATTATGTTTTCACTGTACAAGGAGAAGAGGTCAGGAGATAGAACACATTTTTATGTCTTGGAATAGTCCTAACTGATTCTCAACATTCATTGCTGCTGATTGCTGCCAGTATGTTTTTATAATATGTTTTTTTCCACTTTATACCGAATATTTTCCTGAAGCATTTGTTTTCAAAAGAGTCTATTTCTTGTCTGTTTCATTAGTTGTTTTCCAGCTTTCACATGCATAAATAATGGTGGATATTACTTTTGAACTGAATAATCTTAACGTGGCTTTTGTGTTTATAACTTTTGAATGCCATATGTTCTCAAGATTCTTGAAGGTCAATGCTGCTTTTGCAATTCGAATTCTAACTTTCTTTCTAATGTCACCATCCTGGTCTATGTAGCTGCCGAAATATACAAATGGATCTACTTCTTCAACAGCTGTTCCTTCTATGTATATGTTTCCTTTATGGTTAATGAGAAGTTTCATTATTTTTGTTTTTTCCTTGTTAATTTCAAGTTCTATTTTACTGCCATTGAAGACAGGGTATCTGTTTTTACTTGCAGTGATTTCACATTGTCACTGATAAGAGTTATGTCATCAGCAAAATCAAGATCTTCTAGCTGGGTCTCATATACCCAATCAATGCCCGTTTTACCTGTGCAGCATTTTTTCATTATAAAGTCTATGACAATTAAAAAGCAAGGGAGATAATATACATCTTTATTTCATGTCTGTGTCAATCTGGAACAATTCACTCATTCCTTCTGTGTTGACTGCACAAACATATCCATTGTAGAGGTCCCTAATGATATTGACAGTATTAGACGGTATTCCATATATTCTTAAAATTCCCCACAATGACCCTCTGTGTATACTATCAAACGCCTTTTTAAAGTCTATGAAGTTCAGGAGTAATGGTTTTTGCTTTTCAATATGTTCTTCAAGTATTATTCTTAGAGTAAAGATCTAGTCGAGACAGCTTCTCCCTTTTCGAAATCCTGCTTGTTCTTCTCTCATCGCAGCATCCACTATATCTTGAATTCTATTCAGAATAACTTAGCAAAATACTTTTGACACAACCGATAGTAAGGTTATTGCAATCGCTAAGGTTGCCTTTTTTGTTGGTATTTTAACGATTCGTTATTTTTTTGTGTATAAAGCTGAAATAGTCTTGACTAGTTTTCACACTTAAACAATGCGTGAATCTATGTATAATTAAATGTATGAGCATATACGAAACCGCTACAATAAAGCTGCGATAACAAAAGGTAAGATTAATTTAAATAAAAGTAGGAACAGCTTTATTAATGAACTCTTTCACTTCAGAACACTGCTAGGACTGGTAGATCTTACATGCATATGTCAATCAATGCTCAGAGTAATATTTAGCCAATCAATGCTCAGAGTAATATTTAGCCAATCAATGCTCAGAGTAATATTTAGCCAATCAATGCTCAGAGTAATATTTAGCCAATCAATGCTCAGAGTAATATTTAGTCAATCAATGCTCAGAGTAATATTTAGGCAAAGTCTAAATAAAACGAAAAGTAGCAGATTTATAACACAACACTACACTCCCCTCCATATTTTTAAATTACAGAGTAACTTTCTTCCAGTCTCTTTCTATTACAACTTTTTTTTTTTTTTTTGCTGTTGTTGACTGGCAGAACATTGAAATTAATTCAGGAGTAGAACAGTTAACGAGCACACAGTTGTAACATTTCGGTTTACACCTTGATCTTACAAATACTTACGAGACAAAGAAATAGGGAAAGAAGATGAAATATTGATCGATGACATACAATAAATACAAGTGAAGAAAATAATCGAAAAATTGGAGCAATTCGCTGTGATCTGAGCAAAGCTGCGCCTGGAAGTGCCATTTGAGGCCGTTTGAGCTTTGGTATCAATCGATCGATCCGGTTCAGTGATCAGTGGGTATAAGTTGGTGAAGACAGTTCTAAGCTCCCCATAGTACAGTTACGTGTATGCTACAGTAAGACCATTTGTTGACGTACGCCATGCTGCAGTAGAGATTACAGCGTTTAAACAAGCTACAATGGTCTTGACTAGTTTTCACACGTAATCAACGAGATGGTGGAAAGTAAGATATAGCTTGTAGGAGAAAGTATTTTTTAAAAAGCCAAAAATGTAAATACACATTTATTGCAGTAAAGCTGTCATAACAAAGTAGCTAGATTTTTTTTTTTAAAAGTAGGAACCACTTTATTCGTTAACGAAACAGGCAGTTTTTACCATGTCTGCATCTTAATCGTAAAAATCACACAGGACTGCACATAAAGAGGAATGAACGGTAAGCCTAGATCTACATTTATGAAGGATAATATACACAGAAAATGTATCAATGAGGAAAAACTGGAAGAAGTGGAGAGTTTTGAATATCTTGGATCGCTACTAACTAATAATGGAGATACAATGAGGGAAATTAAAAGGAGGACATCTATCGCTCTTCAGAAAGTAAAACAAATAAAGAATCTGTGGAGAGGAGCAGACAGAACCACAAAAATAAGATTTTTAAGGGCATGCATCTTTCCCATCGCAACATATGCCTGTGAGACCTGGACACTTAACAAAACAGCTGAGAAACATATAAATGCCTTTGAATGTAAATGCTACGGAAGAGTTCTCCTAATATCGTGGACACAAAAAAGAACAAATATATCTATACTACAAGAGCTTAATATTGAAGAAGGCTGGCTAGTGAAGAGGATTAAAGAGAGAAAACTGAAATATTTTGGACACATTAAACATCATGATAATTTAGAGAAGACCGTATTGGAAGGATACATAATGGGAAAAAGAAAAAGAGGAAGACCAAGACGAAGATGGCTGCAAGACATCGTTGACGATCTGGAAATGGATGCAACAGCAGCAGGCCATCTTGCTCACAACCGAGAGGCCTACAGGAGTGCTGTTTGGGAGGCAAAGTTCCGCAAGGGACATGCACATGAATGAATGAATGAAATATACACAGAAAATGTATAGAAAATTTACACGTAAACTTTTAAACTGTAAAAAGGGGGAGAGTGGAGGGTTAAATATGTTGCAGGTCCTGGGGAACGGCCTCCTTACACTCGGGGCCCGGCCCCCCCCCCCCCCCCCCATACCTGTTCGCTCTTTGACATCAGGACTTCCTTCGGTGTTTTTACAGAGATGACTCCCTAAAATGCTGATTGTGAGTTGCCCGTGATCTAGCATTTAGTTGGGGTTTGCAACCACTGTCCTTGGTTACATGTAATGCATTGAGTCGTGTGTGATAAGTGCTTCCGAGGAAGTTGCTTTGCATTTGTTCATAGAGGTGTTGCTTGATGAATTTGTTTAGGTGCGATTTGCGCATTTTGATGAGGCCCTTGCTCCCAGCTGGTCAGTTTTGTTGTTTCCGTCGACTCCGGCGTGGCCTGGACAGTATATCCATGTGAGGTTTTTGACGTAGGACTTATTAATTATTTCCTGCCATTCACTTCCAGTTTACATGTATGATGTATAACTAATATACATGCATGATGTATAACAAATAAGAATTTAAGAAAACAAGTGCTATTAGTAGTATCCTGTCTGATATATTGAAGAAACCTTTTATTGCCTTTGCTGTTTCGCTGTCAAGGATCATATCAGCTCCTCTTTCATGTTTCTCTCTACCTGAATAAACAACTGTGTAATCGTCAGACATTATTTCTCCTGCTCCTGTCCATCTCACTTCGCTCATCCCTGGTACGATGATGTTCATTGTTACCGCTTCTTTTTTTATATTCTCTAGTTTGCCTGCTGGTATAAGGATTTCACATTCCATGACGCTGTCCTGCTGTTATTTATTTTGTCTGTATCACTTCTTGACGGTCTGGTCTCACCTGCGGCCAGTGAGATGCCCTGCTAGAAGGCAGGTGTCCCACTGGGGTCCCCATTAACGTCGTTTTCATGTGATCGTTTCCTGTGTTTAGGCATAGTTTATTCTCGGGATCATACAACAGTGGTTTCCTGTGTTTAGGCATAGTTTATTCTCGGGATCATACATCAGTGGTTTTCTGTGTTTAGGCATAGTTTATTCTCGGGATCATACATCAGTGGTTTCCTGTGTTTAGGCATAGTTTATTCTCGGGATCATACATCAGTGGTTTCCTGTGTTTAGGCATAGTTTATTCTCGGGATCATACATCAGTGGTTTCCTGTGTTTAGGCATAGTTTATTCTCGGGATCACACAACAGTGGTTTCCCGTTGCCTTCTGCCGGTTTTTTTACGGACTCTCCGCTAACATTTGGACCATATCCTGCCCGCAAGGCAGCAACGGACCATATCCTGCCCGCAAGGCAGCAGTGGGCAGAGGTTATGCAGGCGCCTCTTCTTCGCTTGACAAGCAGTTCCTTGAGCACATGAGGTAGATTATAGGAATAGAAGAGCCACACTATATTCTGCCTCTCTCTCTCTCCCTATGTTTGCCGCGAGTTGGTCCGTGCCTGCTTACATGTCTGCTTGATAGCAGACTATGAAAACAGCACTGAAATCTATATAGAGGGAGTATTACTATATAGAAGCGAATCATAGTCACTAACAAAAACAACAAGAAGAGCATTAGAGGGAATTGAAATGTAGTTCCAACGAAGAATGTTAAGAATGGCATGGGCAGCTAAAATAACAAATGAAGAATGCATAAAGAAAGCCAGCGAGAAACAAACCTAATAATTGGTCATATAATGAGAAGAGGAGGAATCGAAAATTTCATGACAACATGGAATATTGGAGGCAGGAAAGGGAGAGGTAGACCAAGACAGAAAATCTTAGATATCTGAACATAACGACTCGGGAGAGATATGGTAGCCCGACCTCCAGGCATGGCACATGATGACGATGAAGTGTAACTAATCTTGTGACTTGTACTATATCTTAAGACTTTCTAACCCTTCCATTTTATATCCGCACAACTCTATTTTTCTGAGCAGGGATTATGAATTAAAGAGTAATGTTGTTTAGCGTTGTATTCTTGACCGTATTTTTCCTTTTCCACAGTTCCATTCAAGTCTTGAGCTTCACTGAGTCAAACCTGCTGCTGTTACCCAGCGGAGAACTGCTTCTGTCTTTGCACACAGCAGGGCATCTTTATGAGGGCATTCATGGCGGGCGATAAATGACGCTACACTTCCGTCAGAATACGATTGTAGTTTTAGAGAGTAGCGCATTTTTGAATTGTTTTGAAGGAAACTTAATTCAACATTCGTGGATATTTCTGGATACTATTTGTTGTCCCGTGACTACCCCACAGAGAAAAAAGGAAACGAAACAATGGTAAGAGCGCAGAAGTGGAAGAAGCTTAAGCCATTACAGATATTATTACACTAGTCTATCATCATCATCATCATCATCATCGTCGTCATCATCATCATCATCATTCCTTACAGAGATCACCACACGAACAAGCTTAAAAGAGGCAATGGAGTTGAAGGATAAGAAAAGGGGAAGATCTGTGTAAGTTTGTAATGATAGCAATAAAGAGGAACAAAAAACTGGCAGCAAATAATGGGGAAAACACTGAAAGCAGTAGAAGATCAGTGGAGCAAGAGATGTTAGGACATCCGCCTATAAAGTAAAGAGTTCAGAAATCAAATCCCACAGCTTGTAGGAAAACTTCACGGGCCACAGATTGTCAAAAAACTTCACGGGCCACAGATTGTCAGAAAACTTCACGGGCCACAGATTGTCAGAAAACTTCACGGGCCACAGATTGTCAGAAAACTTCACGGGCCACAGATTGTCAGAAAGCTTCACGAGTCTGTACTCCTATTTAGTGTGATATGAATCCCTTTGTGGTGTGATCAAATTCTAGTTTGTGACTAAAGGACACACTGACGCCAGGCTATTAAGAGAAACCGAATATTCACATAAGAAATCAATGACTATCTATGAAGCCAAAGCTGGGCTACTGAGACTTGCATGAGTAAATAGATGGATGGGAACTTGGATAAAACTTACATAACTTTCGAAGAATGAAAAAGACACACAAGCCTGTCTGACATTGTGACCTTCGTCTCTCAGCTTCCACACGCTCCCATGTATCCTGAATTCATTTTAACGTATACTTAATTGTAAGGTAACAAGCCTCTTACTTTCACTTTTATACCGACTTGAGGGGGGGGGGGCCCTCGAATATACGACGTAGTTGCATGAACGTTCTAAATTAGTCCATGATGTAAGTGCGAAATGACGCAAAATGGGGCACTATATATATATATATACATATACACACACTTGTATGTACACACGAATAATTTTAAACAAACGGCTAAGAAGAACTGGATATGCAAGCTGTTCCAGCATTTTATTTTTCATATTTCTTCTTGAAGAAACTACGATGAATAACTGTACTTATAAATTCGAGCACTTGAATGAAAAGTACAAAACTATGGTACATAATGTGCAATAATTTGTTTGCTGTTCTTATTTTGACTTTTTCTTGTCTCATCATTCTGGATGTCTCATCATTCTGGAATTCTCGTCGTTTTCTGTGTCTCATCGTTCTGAATGTCTCATTCTTGATGTCTCGTCATACTAAGTAGTTCATGATTTTGGATGGCTCATCATTCTGGATGTCTCGTCATGCTAAATAGCTCGTCATTCTGGACGTCTTATCATTCTAGAAGTCCCGTCTTACTAGATAGCTCATCATTCTAGGCGTCTCATCTTTCTGGATGTCTCATGACAGAAAAAAAAAATGCCCGCGGAACTAGGTCAGGTCATACATGGCACACACACACCTCCACCACTTGTGCCAAGGGTCTTGTTTACCTGATGATCTCCGAGTGGTATCTGAGCTGGGTGTAAATAAGACACTCCCAGATGTATGATCCCGTGTTCTGACAATGTAATAAATAAAGGAGTGGAGTGTATGACAAATGCGGGCTCTCGAGACTTGCGGTGGTGGTCGATATAGGGGTTCTCAAGCAGTAAGTAAAGTGACAATGGTACATCCAGAAAAGTAGTAAGAAAGGTGCTTGACTAAAATTTGGTTTTAACCACCTTTGGTGGTCCGCATAACCTGCATTAAATCAGGGTATTCACCAGTGGATCTGTCTGCGAAGTGAAAAAAATTTTCAAAAGAATTGTCACTTTTTCCCTCCTGTGATTCTATTTCAAGATTTGCTTTTAAAAATTAGACTAATTTTACAGAAATGTTAAGTTTAGTGCTCTGGTTTTTCTTCGTTTTAAGTTTTTTTGTTGGTTGTCTGTTGTTACATTTGCTTCATTCTTTTTGTTTTGTTGTTGTATTGTGTTTTGCTATGTCACAGCAAAATCATGTATTTCTCCCGGTCCTTCATAATCCGACTTCAACTTCTCGTTCCCAGGGATTTGTTGAATCCAGCGTTTGTTTAATGTTCTCTTTATCTTGGAACTTACTTACTTTAATTTTGTCTCGAAGGCTTTCTTGCACTTAGTCTGTCTTCTTCTGTTAGTTTTTTTTTCTGTTTATCATATCACAAAATGTTAGTTTTTTTCCTGTTTATCATGTCAGAAAATCTTGATTCTCCACGTTATCCGCGATAAAGATTAAAAGAAACAGCAAATAAAGCAATGTGATGAACACACAGAAAGGTAGAACAAGCAGTAACAAACCAATATTTCGACGCTATGTCTTTATCAAGGGCGACGAAAACAACGCAATGGCAATTTGCTGGCAGATATACTCTTGGTTAAGACGTCACGCTAGTAATGTGGTTAGATGGACTCAGAAGAGAAAGAGAATAAGGGGCAAGAGGACCTATTGGCTGAAAAGAAATTGAAATGATAACTCAGGGGTCATGGGGCCGGACAGTATTGATCAGTTGTTATATCTCATTCTCCATGTGGCGTAGTCCACTCTGACTACTTTTTATTTCATTACTTTGTACCTTTACTCTAACTCGTAAATAACAGACGCTTATTGCTTGGTTGATATCCTACTGAATTGTAAGTATATATATGCACACACACACACATAATACATTTCTGTTTTCTACTTGGAGGAAGACACATTCAGATAATTTCTTCGTGTTTTTGTCTCGTTGTGCATGTATCCTCGAATAAGGCTCATGCCGAAATATCGGATGTTGTATGTTTTTCATTTATACATTCTCATACTTTCTATTCGTTTTTTTTTCCTCACCTTACTCACTCCCTCCCTCACTTTGTAAAACTGCACCATACACCTCTATCTATCTTTTTTTATTTAAACCAGTTTTACTGCAGTCGCCATCCCTTTTATCTTTCATATATATATATATATATATAT
Organism: Achatina immaculata; assembly: GCA_009760885.1. Classification (NCBI taxonomy): domain Eukaryota; kingdom Metazoa; phylum Mollusca; class Gastropoda; order Stylommatophora; family Achatinidae; genus Lissachatina; species Lissachatina immaculata. The sequence continues at coordinate 37,037,652 of CM019702.1, read as the reverse complement.
ATATATATATATATATATATATAGCATGTGATACTGGTGAGCCTGACCCAAGAATCCAGGTCATCGCCAATAAACGAAACAAACGATGGTACTATTTCGCCAAATACCTAGCTAGCAGTCCACCTCACCTGCTCGTGCTAAAACGACCAAATTAGGAACACAGATAACATGACATCAATCAGATATAGCTATCTTTATGTGGAAAGGTCCAGCAAGGTTATCTACCAGACAGAATTGGTCTGTGGTACGTGAGAACGTGGCTTTAGATGGGTACTCACACACAGCTCAGCTATCACGCAATCAGCAACCAGAAACAAAGGAATCTAGGTCTGAATAATTACTGTTTCGTGGTCCATATAACATAAAAAAGGTTCATGTAGGGCTAATTGTGAACATAAAGTGAAGGAGACTAACCGAGTTAATAGTAATGAATATTTGAACAAGAAACGTGCTGGAATTTTCTACAGAGAGGAGGATTGGGACAGACAGACAGACAGACAGGCGGATAGATAGATAGATAGATAGATAGATAGATAGATAGATAGATAGATAGATAGATAGATAGATAGATAGATAGATAGATAGATAGATAGATAGATAGATAGATAGATAGATAGATAGATAGATAGATCTCTCTCTGAACCTTAAGTGCCCAGGGCACATGGGGCTTCCGCAAGGGTTTTCCACAAATGCCTGTCCTTCGCCTTTTTTTCTGCTCTTGCCCAGGTGAGCCCTCTATTGCTCAACATCCTTTCTGTTGTTCTTCTCCATGTCTCTTTTGGTCTACCCTTACTTCTGCTCCCCTGTGGTGTCCATCTTAGTGCTATTTTTGGTAGTGAGTTGTCAGTCATTCGGAGCACATGTCCCAACCATCGCCAGCGTCTTTCCTCAATAATTGTTGTCAGTGGTTTCATCTGCATTTCTGCCAATAAGATGTTATTTCTTATGGTGTTTGGCCAAAATATTTTTTTAATTCTACGTAAACATTTAGTCTGGAAAGAATTCAACTTGTTTTCTATGGTTTTGGTGATTTTCCAGCATTCACTTCCATAGAGTAGTACACTTAGAACATTACTCTTAAATATCCTGATTTTCATATTTATGCTTAGTTTATTTGATTTCCATATATTCTGTAGCATTGCAAAAGCCTGGTTTGCTCTAGTAAGTCTGCTGTTGATGTCCTCTGTGCTGTCTCCATTTTCTACTACTCTGCTGCCAAGGTATACAAATTCGTTGACCTCCTCCACTAACTTGTTATCTACTCTGAGTACATTTCTGTTGTTCACATTTTGCTTCATTAACTTTGTCTTTCCTACGTTGATCTTTAGTCCTATGTTGTTTGCATTCTGGGTTAACTTGTTTATTTTATCTTGCATATCTTTGTGACTGCTTGATAATAGACAAATGTCGTCCGCAAAGTCAAGGTCCTCCAGCACTGTGTCAAGGGTCCATTGTAATCCTCTGCGTTTGTCTGATGTTGCCTCCTTCATTAACCAGTCTACTGCCAAGATAAATAATGTTGGTGATAGTACACATCCCTGTTTCACTCCTGTTTGTACCCTAAAGCTGCTGGAGGTATGTTCTCCACAGATAACTTTGCACTGAAAACCCTCGTATAGGGCTTTGATTACATTAACTATTTTATGGGGGAGGCCATGCCATCTTAGGATTTTCCACAGTGCATCTCTGTTGACACTGTCAAAGGCTTTCTCAAAATCTATGAATAATGCATATGTTGTGCTATGCCATTCATTTGCCTGTTCTAATATTTGTCTAAGTACAAATATATGGTCTATGCATGATCTTCCTTTCCTAAATCCTGCCTGCTCTTTCCGAAGTTTTTCCTCAAGTGTTGGTACAATTCTGTTGATGATTATTCTGCAAAATACTTTACTAGTGAGTGGCAGTAGGGTAATGCCTCTCCAGTTCCCGCAATCTCTGAGGTCACCCTTCTTTGGTAGTTTTACTATAAGACCAGTTTTCCACTCCTCTGGGGCTTTTTCTAAATCCCAATTTGTTGTAATATCCGGCAAAGTTGTTTTGGTGTTTCTGTTTCTTCTGCTTTCAACATCTCAGCAGTCACTTCATCTTCACCTGGTGCCCTGTCTGATTTTAGCATCTTTATCGCCTCTTTTACTTCATTTATTGTTATTGGTCCTGTATTGATGTTTAGTTCCGCTTTTGCTTCAGGTATATCTATTGCTTGTGCTGCTTGTGTTCTGTTTAGTAGGGTGTTAAAGTGTTCCCTCCATCTTTCAATTTTTTCTCTTTCTCCACTGACCAGTTGTCCATTTTGTGTTCTTACTGCACTTTCACATCTTGTATTGAAGTTACCTGTCATCTGCTTTGTGATTTTATATATGGTTTTCATGTCATTTGTATATGCTGCTTTCTCTGCTGTCTCTGCTAAGTTGTCATAATACTGACGTTTATCTTGACGGCATGATTCCTTCACTTCTTTGTCTTTTTGTGCATAATTACTTAAAACTCGTTCTTTAAGCCGTTGTGATTTGGTGTTCAGTAATTTTTTCTTGATTTCTTTTCTTTGCTCTATCTTTTCCCATGTGGTCTCACTTATCCATTCCTCTTTTCTCCTTTTCCGATATCCCAGCACCTCTTTTGCTGTTTCCTGTAGTGTTTTATTGAACTCTAATATGGACATTTCTGCTTCGTCTTGTAGGACACTGAAGCGGTTCTTAAGTATTATTGAGAATTCATTTCTTGTTTGCTGGTCTATCAGTTTTCTTGTATCAAAATGTATCTTTCTGTGTTCTCCGATTCTGGCTTTCCTTAATTTTAGTTTTATTTTTGCTACCAGAAGGTTGTGATCACTTCCTATATCTGCTCCTTTCCTTGCTCGCACATCTTGTAGTGACCGTTTCCACTTGTTGTTTATTAGTATGTGATCGATTTGGTTTTCTGTGGTTTTATCTGGTGACCTCCAAGTCACCTTATGGATGTTTTTTGTTGGAAAATTGTCCCTCCGATGGTCATCATGTTTTCTTCACAGAAACTGCACAGTCTTTCTCCATTTTCATTTATTTCTCCGATTCCTTCTCTTCCCATGATTCTTCTTCTATCTTCATTTCCTTCACCTACTTTTGCATTGAAGTCGCCCAAGATGAGTAGCATATCATGCTTGGGTATTGTTTCTACTGTGGCTTGGAGGCTGTTGTAAAAATCTTCTTTTAATTCCTCTTCAGCTGCTTCTGTTGGTGCATAACAAACTATAATAGACAGCTTCGTGAATCTTGAGTTGAACCGTGCATATAATAATCTCTCATTTATTGGGGTCCATTTCAGCAATGCTCTTGATGCTTCTTTTGTTATAATCAATGCTACTCCTCCTTCATGAAGATCTTCTTTACCTGACCATATTATTGTATCTTCTGTGTGCTGTGTTGTTAATTTCCTTCTGCCTTGTCCTGTCCATCTTGCTTCTTGTATTCCTAGTATGTCTAGTTTGTATCTGTGCATTTCCTTGATGGTTTGTGCTAGTTTTCCAGTCTGGTTTAGTGTTCTTACATTCCAGCTGCCTATTTGCATCTTTTGTTTAGGTTCCAGGAGGTCTGCAGTCGGGCTGGGGACTTCCAGTGGCTGGCTTTCATCCACAACCTTCATGGGCTCAGTTTCCTGATACGCATTTCTCCTTCCACCTGCATTTGCTTTTTCCCTTGCTTCTGTTTCTGTAGCAGTCTGATAGTTTTTTACCAGATAGGGTTGCTGGCCCTATGCTGAACCCTCCTTAGTCGCCTTTTACGATCATGCATGGTAGGGTACAGTGGTCCTATTCTTTGCAGATCCCGGGTACCACACGGGGGAGATAGATAGGATGCTGCATAAAAAAAAGAGATAAATGTGAAATGATTTATTTTACAGACACAAGATAAACAAGTCTGTTGACGTTAGCAAGAAAATGAATCCGATGACATTTTATCATTCCCCGGGTGGCTGACGATATAAAACTTCCCCCAAAAAGTTAACTATTTCTGATGGTGTAGATATGCACAGTTTTTATTTGTTATATTTATCAACTTGCCAGACTTTTCCCTGACAAAAAGGGAGAAAATGTGAGGGAGATGGAGGAAGAAAGAAGAAGAACAGAACAAGCGAACGAACATACTTTATTTTCAGAGGGTTAAGAATTGGGCACGCATGGCCGTCTACCAATATCCCCCGTTATCACACAAATATCAGGGATGGCCGAACTATAATAATGTTGTGTATCAGGGATGGCCGAACTATTGCAATGTTGTATATCAGGGATGACCTGACTATTACAATGTTGTATATCAGGGATGACCTGACTATTACAATGTTGTATATCAGGGATGGCTGAACTATTGCAATGTTGTATATCAGGGATGGTCGAACTATCACAATGTTGTATAAAATATCAGGGGTGGCCAAACTTGCGTAAGGTAATATCATCATCATCATCATCAGGTGCCGTGCCGACTGGCGTTGGCTATTATGCTTCTCCAGAGTACGCGATCCTTCATGCAGGCCATCAGTTCAGTTGGTGATCTCCTCTCACACCATCCCGTCAGACTGTTCAGTATCATTTCTCTTGGTCTTCCTCTTGATCTTCTTCCTTCTATTTTTCCTGTTGTTATAATATTTTCAATGCCTCCTCTTCTCATTGCATGTCCTATGAAAGTACATTGTCTCTCTCTTATCTTTCTGACAAGGTTTTTTGTCTCTCCAGCTCTTCTCATACATTCTTCATTAGTTATTTTTGCTGTCCAGGGGATTCGCAACATTCTTCTAATAAACCACATTTCTGCTGCTTCCAATGATTTTTGTGCAGACTTGCCTATTGTCCATGATTCACTTCCATATAACAAGATAGGTTCAATATAGCATTTTAGGACTCGTTTTCTAACATTCATTGATAAAGATGTTTTAGCTAATATGTTTCTCATTCTCTGAAATGCAGTCTTTGCTTGACCTATTCTGTTCCTAATTTCTGTTCTGCATTTCCCATCTGAAGTTATTACTGCTCCAAGGTATTTGAATTTCTGCACCTGCTTTAGAATGGTTCCGTTTAATTTAATACTGCATGCTGTTGGATTCTGTTTCTTAGATATAACCATAGTCTCTGTCTTTTTGATGTTCAAAGTAAGGCTTTTCTGTTCACTTTCTTTGGCGACTTTACCCAAGAGATTTTGCAGGTCTTGTTGGTTCTCAGCTATCAGTACTGTGTCGTCAGCATACCGAAGGTTGTTAATATTGTATCCTCCAATTTTTATGCCTGGTTCTGTGATGATTGTTCTTAGAATATTCTCGCTGTACAGAGAAAAAAGGTCTGGAGATAGTACACATCCTTGTCGCACCCCTTGTTTTATAGGTTGGTATTTTCCAATTCTATTTTCAACTCGAACTGCTGCTTCTTGCTGCCAGTATAGTTGTTTTACAATCCTCAAGTCTTTGCCGTCTATATTGATGTCTTCAAGCATTTTAATAATTTCACTGTGTTTCACCTTGTCTTCTTCTTCTTCTTCTTCTTCGTTCACTTCTACCACCAAAAACCGCACTGTGAACCTACTGAATTCACACATGTGGTCCTCGTTAGGTCCGGTGGTCCCCTGTGTGGTCCAAAATAGACCACATGAGTTCCACGAAGGACCACAAGGGGTTCAGAGTATCACAGTGCTTTAGCCTGTATTCTTGGTGGGTCTCGGAAGCGGGATTGCGTGACACCGTGGTTTTCATTGCACCAGTTTGGTCTAGGGTTGGACTTTCTCACCGGAAGACCTCGACGTGTTTGGAATATCAGTGCATCCCCGCTGGGTGAGAGGCGTTAGCCCACCCAGGACAGAGTTGGACTTTCTCACCGGAAAACCTCGACGTGTTATGAGATACCCGTGTATCACCGCCGGGTGAGAGGTGGTTGCCCATCCAGTCCAGGGTTGGACTTTCTCACCGGAAAACCTCAGCGTGATTAGGATACGCAGACATCCCCGCCGGGTGAGAGGTGGTTGCCTATCTAGACTTCCCTGGTCCAGTGTCTCCGACTTCAGCATTTTGCGGTCGTGGCCGCTACCCTTCCTAGTTGTGACCAGGATGGAGCTTTTGTCCAGGAGGACGAATCCTCGCCACTAGTGACTTCTACCCCTGGGTTGAGCCGGTTTAGGCATTTCCCAGTATGGGCATGTTTGGGACGGGACCGACCTCTAGGGCAGAGGTACTGTGACATTCATAGCCTTCAAGATTCACCCCTGGTATGAGCCGGTTTAGGCAAAATTCACCAGTATGGGTGTTTATCAGGCGTTACCGACCTCTAGAGCGGAGGTGGCATGACATGTCTAGCCATCGAGTTCCACCCCTGGTGTGTGCCGGTTTAGGCATATTTCACCAGTGTAGGTGTATTTCGGACGTAGGCGGCCTCTAGAGCAGAGGTGCCGTGGTATAGCTCTCGTAGCGATACTACTGGACATACCAAGTTAAACTTCACTTTCCACCACCTTTTCCCATCGGCGCCGCACAGCAACCTTTATTTCCGCATTTACTTCCTTAACCGGGAGGAGCTTCACTCCACGCGCGGCATTTGAAAAGTCAAGCCAGCAGTGACTTAACCTCTGGGACAAACCGGTTCATGCATTTCACACGATATGACTGCACTCAGGACGTGGCCGACCTCCAGACCAGAGGTGCCGTGATTTGACTGTTTGCTTCGCTTTATTCTTTCAACCACCTTTTCCGCAGTGATGCTGCGCGGCAACCTCATTTGCAAATTTCTTCATTGGCCGGGAAGAGCACCGCTCCACGCACGGCAGCTGAAGATCTCGCCAACAGCGACCTCCAGTTCCGAAAACCAACAAAATAGAACCGAGGTCCTATTCCATTATTCCATGCACCATTATTCAGGCAGCTGGGGCCTGCTTTGAACACTCTAATTTTTTCAAAGTAAACGCGCCGGCCACCCGGGACGCTCAGCGAAGAGCACCCGCGGGAGAGAGCCGGCAGACGGTAGGGCAGGAGACAACGGGCAGTGAACCGGCGCGAGCCGGACCGCCCGCCTGCGCCTGAGATCCAACTACGAGCTTTTTAACTGCAACAACTTTAATATACGCTATTGGAGCTGGAATTACCGCGGCTGCTGGCACCAGACTTGCCCTCCAATAGATCCTCGTTAAAGGGTTTAAAGTGTACTCATTCCAATTACGGGGCCTCGAAAGAGTCCCGTATTGTTATTTTTCGTCACTACCTCCCCGTGCCGGGAGTGGGTAAGTTGCGCGCCTGCTGCCTTCCTTGGATGTGGTAGCCGTTTCTCATGCTCCCTCTCCGGAATCGAACCCTGATTCCCCGTTACCCGTTACAAACATGGTAGGCATGTCACGTACCATCGACATTTGATAGGGCAGACATTTGAAAGATGCGTCGCCGGCACAGAAGGCCATGCGATCAGCACAAAGTTATCCAGAGTCACCAGTTGGGACGCCGCGCCCCGCGAAGGGCAACGACGATTGGTTTTGAACTAATAAAAGCGCTCTTTCCACGAGGGTCGGAGCTTGGTAAGCATGTATTAGCTCTAGAATTGCCACAGTTATCCAAGTAGGATCGTGTCATCTAAGGAACCTCGACTGATTTAATGAGCCATTCGCGGTTTCACCGTGAGACAGTGTGAACTTAGACATGCATGGCTTAATCTTTGAGACAAGCATATGACTACTGGCAGGATCAACCAGATAGCTTTCTTCACCGAACCTTTGTCGGATATCTGCCGACAGACCGACGCGGGGCAAGGAGACAGCGCTCTGCTCAGAGCGGATCCCTTTCGACCCCGGCGGCGTTTCATTTCCTTTAACCGGCGGGGGCGGCTCTCTCTGCTCTAACGAGCGGAAAAGAAAGCCTGGCCACCCACAAACAACACACGTTACATACTGCAGACCCGATACTCTTTGCGAGAGATGGGCCAATTTCGAGACCATCGGTCGACAAAACCGTACTACATCGTTATCACGAACCTGGCTGGCTAGCCGTTTACATGCTTCGCTCGACGGACAAACCACTTGCTTCTGCATCGAAACACCTTAACTCTCGCCGTCCGGGAAGGGAGCGAAAGCCTGTCTCCCCACGCACGGAACTCGAGAGCGCTTTTTCGCCAAAAGAACGGTCGGCCTGCGCAACAGCAACCGCCCGCGCTGTGCAGGTCGGCGCAGCTCTGCGCGGCTGACTTTCACCTTGTCAAATGCCTTGGTGTAATCAATGAAGCATAAGTAGAGATCTTTCTGCACTTCTAAAGCTCTTTCTGTTAGTGTTCGTAAAGCATAAATGGCATTGTGTGTTCCCTTTCCTTCAACAAATCCAAACTGTTCATCTGCTATTTCCATTTTTATTTTTTTCCTTGTTCTTCTCATAATGATTCTCAGAAGTAGCTTTGTTATGTGACATGAGAGGCTAATAGTCCGGTGGTCGTCACATTCCTTTGCACCTGGTTTCTTTGGTAGTGCTATAAACGTGGATTTAATCAGGTCACTGGGAATATAACCACTGTTGTAAATATCATTCAGTAACTTGGTTATTATTTTTATTCCTGTCTCCTCTAGTGCCTCTATTTCTTCTATTGTTATATTATCAGGCCCAGTCGCTTTTACTTTCTTCATGTGTTTGTTGGCATCTATGATTTCATCTTCAAGTATTGGCGGTCCATCACAGTTTTCAGTATCTGGTGTTAATTCTGGTCTTTCTCCTCCATATAGCTCACCAATATACTCTGTCCACCTGTCCACAATGTCTTCTTTTCCCATTAACATTTTACCTTCTTTCGATTTCAGGCATCCTGTGGTATATTTTGTTTTCCTGCCTGTAAGTTCATTAATTCGTTTGTGCATGTTTTTGCTGTCTTTATTATGAGCGTCCTCTATCTGTCTGCACTGTTCATTTAACCACACTTCTTTTGCTTCTCTGCATTTGCGTCTTATTTCTTTATTTATCTTGCTATATTTTTCCTCGTTATTTTTACTCCTCCTCCTCCTGTCCATCAGTCCTAAGATGTCGTCTGTCATCCATTTATTTTTAGGGGCTTCTTTTTTCGGTGGTATTATCTCCTTAACAGTTTGGTGGATAGAATCTCTTAACATTTCCCATTGTTCATCTATACTATTTATCTTTGCTATTGCATTGTATCTATTTGTTATAATAACTTTGTATTGTTCTCGCAGTTCTTGGTCATTTTTAAGGAGTTCTGTATTCAGTTTGATGTTTCTCACTTTTCTGCATGCTTTCTTTAGCTTTATTCTAACTTTTCCACAGAGTGGATCATGGTCACTATTGCAGTCAGCTCCTGGCATGGTTTTTGTTGTCAGTAATGCATTGCGGAATCGTTTGTTGATTAATATGTAGTCTATCTGGTTAAATGTCTTTTTGTCTGGGCTGCACCACGTTGCCAGTCTTCGAGGATGTTGTTTAAACCAGGTGTTTCCTACAACCATGCTATGTATTCTCGCCCATTCAATTAATTTATAACCTCTGTCATTCCTCTCCCCCAGTCCATAGTCACCAACGATGTCCGAAGTTCTTCCTTTACCAACTTTGGCATTAAAATCTCCCATGACTATGGTAACTTCATGTGACTTTGTGTGTTTTAGTGCTGTCTCTATGTCATTATAAAATATCTGTACATCTTCCTCAGAACTTTCAGATGTTGGAGCATACACTTGTATAATATTTATGTTTATTGGTTGTCCTTTCAGTTGGGCTAGCAGGACTCTGTCCGAGATGTTCAAATATCCTACAATTGTCCTTGCCGTTTTTTCATCAAATATAATTCCTACTCCTCGTTCATGTTTCTCACTTCCTGAATATATTATTGTATATTTATCTGAGTTTATTTTTCCTGCACATGTCCATCTAACTTCACTCATTCCTAATATGTTGATCTTCATCCTTTCCATTTCCATCTTTATATTTTCTAATTTTCCAGCCTGGAATAAAGTTCTAACATTCCATGTTGCTATTTTGAACTTGTTAGTTTTGTCACCAGTAGCTTGATGACGATCTGGCCTCACCTGTGGCTCGTGAGCTGCCCTACCGGACGAGGCTGTTCCAGAGGAACATCCGTTAACGTCGTTCATGATAAATCTATCACTCTGAATAAGCATAATTGTTCTTGGGAGCTACAACAGTGGTTTCCCGTTGCCTTCTGTTGGTTTGTGTACGGACTCTCTGCTAGCCTTTGGACTCCCTGTCCTACCCGCAAGGCAGCGGGAGCGAGAGGTTTTAAGGCGCCTCTGACCCGCCTGGTATTCCCTTCACTGAGCACCTGAGGCACTTTATAGGAGTAGTAGAGCCACCTACTACCCCATCTCGCTCTCTGAGTCTACCGCCAGTTAGTCCGCGCCTGCTTATTTGGACAACTCCTTATTCACAGGGATCCTCCATATCTGGAGGACTTTCACCATCCGCCATCTGTGACGTGCTGGGTTGGGGATGGTCGCCCCAGCTTTACCCAGGTAAGGTAATAGCCATATTCAATAAGTTTCAGTTGTGTGAGAGTCGCAAGAAGTGCGACGAGGGTAGGGAGGCGGGCTTGGAAGGGGTCGGGGTTGTACCCCTGGAACCAGGGTTGCTCACTCAATCTCAATTTATTTCCAGCAAAATAATTATAGCCCCTGAAGCCATGGGTGCTCAGTGGAATCTCAGCGTTTTGGGCATTAAACTCTCCTGACTAGTTTTGTGAGATCGATCCTGGCGGCAGACGCTTCACTTAGTCTTGTTGATAAAATGGAATTTTCTGTTCTTGACGATGAATAAAGTTGAAAAGCTAAAGTACATGAAAGAAAGACGTTTTTTTTTTTTAGAAGGAAGACAAACGGCATCAGTAAATCCACCATTAATTTTACAGCTTTGCTGTTTTAATGAGTTTCCCCAATTTCCGCCTTACTACACCTGTATCTCCTTGCATTTTCTCTAACATATCTTGTCAAATGAGGAGTAAGAAACACCTTTCTAGTCTTTTTAAGATGCAGCATAACAACTTCTGTCACGAGATAAGATCTGAAGTAAGTGGCTTTCCTTCTTTGATGTGTTTTGAGCGTATTTCAAATAGAACGGGAATATAATCGATAATCCTGTAATCCTTTCGGCTCCTTGTTCAGATCAAAGCAGTGTGGAAGAGAGAGAGAGAGAGAGAGAGAGAGAGAGAGAGAGAGAGAGAGAAAAGAAGAAGAAGAAGAAGGAAAGAAAGTAAGAAGACCAAGTACGAGAAGAGAAATTCCTGCATTTTACAAAATGCTTCTTTAAAATTCATTATACGAGTATAATGTTTATATACTTTTATAATGTTTAACATTTCACATATGTCATCACAATTTTCGTCCTGAGAGATAATTTTGAAGTAGGCACATATCACTCTGTGGTTTTCGCTCGAAATCACTTTGCTGAAGTCTTTTTCCTGGCTGATTCTGCCAGTGTTGGATTCGCATATTTGGCTACAGTGATACCAAGCAATGTTTGTGTTGTAGGGGCCAGTATTCTTGCGGCTGCAGCCATTGTTTTCAAATTTCATGATCGGTGTCGCAAATTCAGCATTTTAGCCTTGGACGTTTATGTCCATAGAGCACAAGTGTGAGCAGTATTTAGTCTAACACGGTTTCACGCATGAAAGGTACAAAAGTCGTAACGGATTGTTTCTTATACAGAAACAGACGCACTTTCTTTAGCTTCAGAAGATTTCTTGTGACCTTTTTCCTGTTCATGAATATTGTGGACTTAGTTGTTAGTCTGTTTTTTTCTGAAGAGTTTAGGAAAAATCAGTGGATGAAAATTGTCTTTTTAGTGAGACAAAGTGCTCTAGAGATGCTGTATAAAAAGGGGTATTTTTTCGTATGCCAGCTTGGAAATAACTGGAATATATTTTGGCAATAATAGGAGTATATTTTGGCAATAATAGGAATATATTTTGGCAATAAGGGGAATATATTTTGGCAATAATAGGAATATATTTTGGCAATAAGAGGAATATATTTTGGCAATAATAGGAGTATATTTTGGCAATAAGAGGAATGTATTTTGGCAATAACAGGAATATGTTTTGGCAATAACAGAATATATTTTTGCAATAACACGAATATCATTTGGCAATAAGAGGAATATATTATTAGAGCCAACTATATTCATTGACTTGGAACACACGCACGCAGGAGTGATCAGACTGGTTTGCGTTGTAGATGTTGCTGCCATTGAATGAGTCAAAAGAAAGGATGTAAAGTGAAGTTTAGACCCAAGTCCACAGCGAGTGAATGAAAAAAAAGGTTTGTGGGTGTGAGTGTCTGAAGTTCAGGAAATATTTACCACCAGCAGCCACTCACCAGGTACAGCTACTAGTCTTCTCACCAAGTATAGCTACTAGTCTACTCACCAAGTACAGCCACTAGTCTACTCACCAAGTATAGCTACTAGTCTTCTCACCAAGAATAGCTACTAGTCTTCTCACCAAGTATAGCTACTAGTCTACTCACCAAGTACAGCCACTAATCTTCTCACCAAGTATAGCTACTAGTCTACTCACCAAGTACAGCCACTAATCTTCTCACCAAGTATAGCTACTAGTCTATTCACCAAGTACAGCTACTAATCTTCTCACCAAGTATAGCTACTAGTCTACTCACCAAGTACAGCCACTAGTCTACTTACCAAGTATAGCTACTAGTCTTCTCACCAAGTATAGCTACTAGTCTTCTCACCAAGTATAGCTACTAGTCTTCTCACCAAGTATAGCTACTAGTCTTCTCACCAAGTATAGCTGCTAGTTTACTCACCAAGTACAGTTACTAGTCTTCTCACCAAGTATAGCTACTAGTCTTCTCACCAAGTATAGCTACTAGTCTTCTCACCAAGTATAGCTACTAGTCTTCTCACCAAGTATAGCTACTAGTCTTCTCACCAAGTATAGCTACTAGTCTTCTCACCAAGTACAGCTACTAGTCTTCTCACCAAGTATAGCTACTAGTCTTCTCACCAAGTATAGCTACTAGTCTTCTCACCAAGTATAGCTACTAGTCTTCTCACCAAGTATAGCTACTAGTCTTCTCACCAAGTATAGCTACTAGTCTTCTCACCAAGTATAGCTGCTAGTTTACTCACCAAGTACAGTTACTAGTCTTCTCACCAAGTATAGCTACTAGTCTTCTCACCAAGTACAGCCACTAGTCTACTCACCAAGTATAGCTACTAGTCTACTCACCAAGTACAGCTACTAGTCTACTCACCAAGTACAGCTACTAGTCTACTCACCAAGTACAGCTACTTTTCTGCTCACCAAGTATAGCTACTAGTCTACTAACCAAGTACAGCTACTAGTCTGCTCACCAAGTACAGCTATAAATCATTCACCAAGTGCAGCTATCAATCCACTCACCAAGTACAGCTACTAGTCTGCTCACCAAGTACAGCTATAAATCATTCACCAAGTACAGCTATCAATCCACTCACCAAGTACAGCTACTAGTCTGCTCACCAAGTACAGCTATAAATCATTCACCAAGTACAGCTATCAATCCACTCACCAAGTACAGCTACTAGTCTGCTCATCAAGTACAGCTATATTCACCAGGTACAACTATGAGTCACTCACCAAGTTGAGCTATCGGTCTATTTGAAAAATATGTGTGTATATATTTATCGTCGCATCGATTTGAAACAGATGTTGTTGATTGAAACTTATGATGATTGATTTGATTGTGAATGCACTTGAATGATGCTAATGTCAAGATGATTGATTTGACTGTGAATGCACTTGAATGATGTTAATGTCAATTTTTTTCTTCTCTACTTCACATGGTACTTCTGTACTTCGGTAGAAGGTGTGATATAAATACATATATATATATATATGCACAGGTAACACAGGTATTGACTGGGTACATGGGACCCAACTAGAAGATCTTGATTTTGCTGATGACATAACTCTTATCAGTAATAATGTGAATTCTATGCAAGAAAAAACAGAAAGCCTGTCTTCACTGGCTAGCAAAATAGGACTTGAAATTAACAAGGACAAAACAAAAATAATGAAAATTCCCATCAATCAAATTGGAAAAATACACATAGAAGGGACAGATATTGAAGAAGTCAATCAATTTGCATACCTTGGCAGCTACATAGACCAGGATGGTGACACTAGAAAGGAAGTTAGGATCAGAATTGCAAAAGCAGCATCAATCTTCAAGAATCTTGAGAACATATGGAATTCAAAAGTTATAAGCACAAAAACCAAGTTAAGACTATTCAATTCAAATGTAATATCCACCCTCATTTATGCATGTGAAAGCTGGAAAACAACTAAAGAAATAGAAAAGAAATTAGACTCTTTTGAAAACAAATGCCTAAGGAAAATACTGGCGTCAAGTGGAATGAATTCAAGAACAATGCAGAGATAAGACAGATGACTGAACAACAACCAGTTTCATGGGTGATCAGGAAAAGGAGATGGACATATGTTGGTCACTTGATGAGAAGAAATGATCAGAGAATCCCAAAACAAGCTATCAAGTGGAACACAACAGGCCGAAGAAAAAGGGGCAGACCGCGTGAAACTCTAAAGAGGACATTATTAAGAGAGGCCAAATTAACAGGCATAAAATCTTTTGATGAGGTTGAAAGACTCGCTGAAGACAGGAAAAATTGGTGAACTACTTTGCGAGCCCTATGTGACGTTTAACGGCACGGGAAGGATATAAGATATTATATATATATATATATATATATATATATTATATATATATATATATATATATATATGTATGGTGTCTTAGTGGCGACGTGGTTAGTGCACTGGTCTCTCATGGCGAAGGTCGGGGGTTCGAATCCGACCGGAGACACCCCAGTCACTCAGCTGTAGAAATGGGTACCCGGCTTCTTCTGGAGTTGGGGAAGGAAAGGCGACCAGGCGTGATACTGACCATATCACCCCATATCACAGATCAAGGAAAATATGGGCACTAACACCATATCCCTATGTGCCTCTAAGGCATGACAGGATTACCTTTACCTATATATATATATATATTAATTAATCTTCACTACTCCATGGTTAGCTTCTGACTTGTGGGCCGTTTCGTATGTAATTCCTTTAACTGATGCTCAACCGAAAATCCGGGAATTCACTCAACAGTAACTCTGAATCAATAAACTAAGTGCATCCAATGCCCATCACATAACGGTATAATGACGACACATGATGATGATGATGATGATGATGATGATGATGGCCGATGCATTTGGTGAAATATGTCATACCTCAACCTGATCACCAAAACAAGAACAAGAAATCTAGTCGGCTGCTTGCATCTCAGTATAAGATAGCCACCACAGGATATTAAATGAAATATGACGCTATTCCTGCACTAGGGAACTCTTGACCACAAAACATTCTAACCGACGCTGATAATCACTAGTTCTACTGTTACACTAGTTCTACTGTTACACTAGTTCTACTGTTACACTAGTTCTACTGTTACACTACTACTATAAAAAAAACACATTCTAACACGACAAAACCTGACTGATAAAAGATTTAATCGCCATCTAACACTCCCACGAACTGGAAAAACACGAGTTGCCCGTATGGTCCATGCGGAATTGTCTCCACTGTAAAATCATTAGTATCCAGGGGGATCGTTAGTATTCATGGGGATCGTTAGTATTCATGGGGATCGTTAGTATTCATGGGGATCGTTAGTATTCATGGGGATCGTTAGTATTCACTGGGATCAGTACTATTTAGGCGATCATTAGTATTCAGTTGGATCATTTGTATTCAGGGGGATCATTAGTATTCAGTGGGATCATTAGTATTCAGTGGGATCATGAGTATTCAGCGGATCATTAGTATTCAGTGGGATCATTAGTATTCAGTGGGATCATTAGTATTCAGTGGGATTGTTAGTATTCAGTGGGATCATTAGTATTCAGGGGGAATCATTAGTATTCAGTGGGATCATTAATATTCAGGGAATCATTAGTATTCTTGGGAATTTAAAACTAATTTCATTTCACTCAAGAGGTTACATGGGTCCCATCTCTTTAACCATGGGTAATATCCCTTACACATTCACCAAGTACAGCTATCAGTCCATTCGCCACATAATATTCACTCCATTCACCAAGTATAGCTATCAGTCCATTCACCACATAATATTCACTCCATTTACCATGTACAACTATCAGTCCACTCACCAAGTACAGCTATCACTCACCTGCCTTATAGTAATCTATCATTTCATGCGAAAATGCTCACATATATACCACATTATTATCTTCATTTTGATCAGTGCTCACAGTAAGATCTACATGAAATCTTTCATGTGCGAGATTTGCTGGAAATAGCAAAACTTGTAAAATCTCTTCAGTGAGCCTGACAATGAAAAACATGAAACTCAAGCGTTGACTGAAGGTGGGTGTAAGTTAGGATATCAGTCTCCCAGTAGGATAGCTCTAGTTCATTTATTTCAATTTAAAATAACAGCGGTTCTTAAATTTTACAACGGTAAGTCCCTGAGGGGTTAAGGATATTCAGACTCTTGTAGTTATCCCCATGTCCAGTCGTCTTAACCACTTACCCAGGGATTTGTTTTGTTTTAATCAACAGCAAATATATAAAATAGCCAGCAGAGGGAATTAACATTTTTAGCAATTGGGAAAGATTTTATTGTGTAAAAACACCAGGAACATCGTGGATCCAACCCAGAGAGATCTGATTTTATTTTCTTGTAGCGTGTAGTGGATGTGTGTGTGTGTGTGTATTTGTTTATGTATGTTTGTGGCAGTCTGGAATCTGCCTCAATTATTTCAAGAGTAGAAAATTTCCGAATTCTTGTCCGTACGAGGAGAAAGCCGAAGACGAACGAAGAAAACCGAATTGGGGAAAATAGGTGATCTGTCGATACGAACTCTCGCGAGACATGGTATCACGTGACAGGGAGAAGAGATTCTTTTCAATCCCCAGCGCTCGTAGCGGAGGGAGCTCAGCTGGGTTAATCTGTCCTAGGGTTTGGCCTGATGGCGGTGGATAGCCAGTCTCCATTAGGATACGTGAGTGAGCACTTTATCTGTAATATTTTTTATTCAACTTGTGTATTTAGAATATTTTGACGTGGATATGCTAGATATTTTGTCCTATTTTGATGGAAGTTCAAGACTTGTGGTAGAAATAATTTCCCAGTATTAGCTGAAGTAAGATACGCCACGTGCAGGCTGAGATAACTGGCTGTTTGTAAAGTTTCAGCACTAAATTTGCTATTTAATTGTACATTAGATATTATCTAGTGGTTTAAAGGAGTGTGTAGAACCAGTGTTTTGATATTTTTCTTTTTTAAAATAAGGAGAAGTAGGTTTTCTTACATTGATTTTCCTACCACGTGGTATCGAAATTAGATGATTTTCTGGTATGCTTCAGGCGCTCGCTTGTTTTAATTAAATTTATCGGATGTAAACTCTTACTAGTTTAGGAGAGTACTAATGTAGTGAATTGTAAGATTTCGTGGACGGAATCTAAGGTAGCTGTTTATTTGTTTCCAACTTTCAGGACATGACCCTGCAAAAGTAACCAGCAGAATGAAACAGAATGCCATAACTGTTTGAGAAAACTATGTTAAGCTTCAGGAGAAGATCATCATGTTTAATTTGACGAGGAACTGTGTTTAGTTAAAAGGAGAAGATACCATGTTTGAGAGGAGATAATGTTTGGCTTTATGAGGATCGATCATCATTTAGAAATGATTCAGAGTTGTGAAGAGTTATTATTTGATTAAGAGTTCGGGTTAAATAAGGTACAGGTCTTTGTTAAACTACAATAAACCCTGGCAGCGACCTATTCATTTTACTCTGCAGTTTTTGTGTTATTTGTTATTTTTGTGGTGGTCGAGCGCAAGGGAGAATGAGATCGCTTTGAGCTATGATATGGGTAAGCACGAGTAAGTTATACACATGAGTTCACCTGGTTAGGGTTAGGCGATGGACTAGGATGGGTCAACCCCTCCTCCCCCTTCCCCAAGCTTCTAGTAGAAGACACCAGTCCTTGTCATGCTATCCGTCTTGTCTATCTACAAAGCCCCCTCAGCCTTTGGCCACTTAGTGACCTCACGACAGTGTGCTCAGCAGCAGCACATCATCAAAACAATCTCTCTATAATATTATATTATCATCTCATCTCTCCCACCTCGCGCATCATCCATTCCACGCTGTATATTATATATATATATATGTGTGTGTGTGTATGTGTATACGAAGTAGTTCAAAGACTGGGTCACTGTGTTTTAAAATGTAGTGTATATCACTTGGTAGCAGAAACGCACATGAAGCCACTGTTAGAAATTATTGAGGAAAGACGCTGGCGATGGTTGGGACATATGCTCCGAATGACTGAGACCTCACTACCAAAAATAACACTAAGATGGCAACCACAGGGGAACAGAAGTAAGGGTAGACCAAAAGAGACATGGAGAAGAACAACAGAGAAGATGATGAGCAACAGAGGGCTCACCCGGGCAAGAACGGAAAAAAGGCAAAGGACAGGCATTTGTGGAAAACCCTTGCAGAAGCCCGATGTGCCCTGGTCACTTAAGGTTCAGAGAAAGAGAGAGAGAGAGAAAGAGAGAGAGAGTATATCACTTGCTTCTTACATTGTATACAATGCTATTGTAAATACTGCACCTTATAACAAGCACACATTCGTATGGGTGCGTCTTGACAGTGAGTCGAACGACGTGGTCGCCTAACTCAACTCGTCACACTTGATCGACATCCTGCTCACTTCTCCGTAGTTCAGCCAACACTCTTGCGTCACAACAGACTGGTTAATGACTTTGTGACGCAGGTATTGCTAGCGTTAAAACTGTCTAGGAGATCCAAACTCTACTTTTAATAAACATACAAGGAAACTGAGATGACGACGGCGGTACCTCGTTAAATCAGTAGCGACAACAAAAATCACATGCGACCTACTGATTCAATGCCTCGCGGGAGAACTCTTGGGGAGTCAAGAAGTTACAATAAAAGACCCGAAAAAAGGAAATCCCGTGAGCAGGACTCTAAAGGATTTTGGTGATGAGGTTTTTAGCCAACCTACCTTCTACCACGCCCCTGGAATTCTGATAGATTTTCAGTTGTATGGACGTTGTTCTGTAGTTGAGCTGGCAAAGTCGAAACAGGGAAATTGTGTCGTAGGCAAGGCACTCTGGCCTTACTATTTCGTCCAGGCCAAGCAGGAGATGAACACAGTTAGCATCTGACTTGCTTCAAAACCGCCTTCTAATACTAGTTAACGAGCGCCAGCGCATTTTTCTCTTCGTTTAACGTTTTCTTGATTCAAAAGTTATGAGAATCATCGCAGCAGACAATCAGCTTTCATCCTGCTGGATGCTACACTCGGTTTGGTTTAAGATTAAAAAAAAAACAGAATGCCATAATTGTACGCCACTTGGTCTGTGGTTTTAAGATTCTGTTAATGTCGTTTTTTAAAAAAATTTTTGTCTGTTTGGCTTTCGTGTTTGAATTAATAATGAACAAAAAAATACTGGCTCGTAGATTACTTAACGTTTCAGGCAAACTTGTGATGCTTGCTTACCTGGCAAGTTAACTTCCAGTAATAGGTTGAGAGCACGAGAGAGAGAGAGAGAGAGAGAGGGAGAGAGAGTATATTATGAGCGAGCCTACCCTTAACTTTCTACGGTTCAGCTCTAGAGCTCTGTACCTGAATAAATCATGGAAAACATTTCTAAATTAACATTTATTGTTTTCAACCACGCGGACGATGCTTTCCATGTTGAAAAAAAACAACCAACAACTTTAGATTATTCCATGTAAGCAGTCAAGGCTGTGTGCCAATGTGCATGACTCACACAGCTGTAGCCAAGCCAGACAAGCGAGAGTGCTGACAGATAAATAGAATTCCGCTGAAAATATGTCTGTCTATATTCATAAAAATAAGTAGTTTTAAGATAGTCTTAGCAGTCTAGGTATCCCGTGCTCCATAATTAAATGCGACTGGAAGTTCCTGTTTATTTTGGTATTTAGCGCTTTGGCATATGCTGGTATACGATATTTGTTTTCATTCGTACAGACAGAATTTCATGTGCAAAGTTTATTTAGAAAAATATGAGAAAGAGTCGGATGTTTAGAAACTAGTGTAGCAGGTTATGGAGCCCGCCATTTGGTTTTGTTTAGTTTTTTAATTAAAGGAGAAAATCTGGTGAGGCTACACGTGCTTGAATTGTTAGAAATCAAAGTTCTCCAATGAAACAAACAGGCAGGGGGCCAGAAGTTTAGAAAACAAAATCAAGGTGGAAAAACATGCGGAATGCTGCTGGCTTTCATGGCACAAATTGTACAAGTTTCAGTCAGGGGCGACTAATCTGGATGAAATTAGAGTGCACTTGTTTCCCCCTGCCAGTGCATGTAGCATGTCTGTAACCGTGTGATTCACTCAGTGTTTGCATTCAGTTTCATGGATTGCTGTTTAGATCTGAGTGAATGTTTTCCACATTTCTGTTTGCTGTTTGTAAACCCTGAAAACTAAAATAAGCCACAGAGACTAAGAGTCTAGCAGCGGGCACCCACGAAAAGCTCTCCTAATAGGAACACACACCTGCATCATGCAGAAAGTGAGATGTGATGGTCGTGATTCTCAGTGAGATGTGATGGTCGTGAATCTCAGTGAGATGTAATGGTCGTGAATCTCAGTGAGATGTGATGGTCGTGATTCTCAGTGAGATGTGATGGTCGTGATTCTCAGTGAGATGTGATGGTCGTGATTCTCAGTGAGATGTGATGGTCGTGATTCTCAGTGAGATGTGATGGTCGTGATTCTCAGTGAGATGTGATGGTCGTGATTCTCAGTGAGATGTGATGGTACACGAACATTGATTTTTATAGACCCTAGTGAACCCACTCCTTTTATGCCATAGAGGCACTCATAGAGATGATGCCAGTGCCCTAGTTTTTCTTGAAGTGTCGGCACACAACAGTCTCTGACCGCCTTTTCTTCTGCTTCACAAGGAGGTATCGGTATTCTATAACCAGATGACTAGGGGCAGGTTATTAAGCCAACCTACTTTCTAGCATCCACTGCCAGTTCTGACTGATTTTCCGTTGTATCGAGTCTGTTCTTTCTGTGCAACTGAACCGACAGAGATGGAGAGGGAAAGGCACATTAAACCACCAACCTCAGTGCAAGAGACAAGTAAACTAAACACTAAACCACCAACCTCACTGCAAGAGATAAGTAAACTAAACACTAAACCACCAACCTCGCTGCAAGAGACAAGTAAACTAAATACTAAACCACCAACCTCGCTGCAAGAGACAAGTAAACTAAACACTAAACCATCAACCTCGCTGCAAGAGATAAGTAAACTAAATACTAAACAACCAACCTCATTTGCAAGAGACAAGTAAACTAAATACTAAACCACCACCCTTATTGCAAAAGACAAGTAAACTAAACACTAAACCACCACCCTTACTGCAAGAGACAAGTAAACTAAATACTAAACCACCAACCTCGCTGCAAGAGACATTAAGCACTAAAATCACTGACCTTGCTATAAGAGACATGCGCATTAAACACTAAAACAACTGACCTAGCTATAAGAGACAAACACATTAAGCACTAAAACCACTGACCTTGCTATAAGAGACAAGCACATTAAGCACTAAAACCACTGACCGTGCTGTAAGAGACGAGGACATTAAGCACTAAAACCACTGACCGTGCTGTAAGAGACTAGGGCATTAAGCACTAAAACCACTGACCGTGCTGTAAGAGACTAGGGCATTAAGCACTAAAACCACTGACCGTGCTGTAAGAGACGAGGACATTAAGCACTAAAACCACTGACCGTGCTGTAAGAGACAAGGACATTAAACACTATGGCTCTGAGGTTTCCTAATCTACTGCGAGCTTTGAGAAATATTTTCTGCAAGAAATTGTGTGGATGCGTAGAGAGCAATATTTTTCAACCTCATCTCCACAATTCATGGCAAAAACGATGTTCGTAAATGTAAGACTATTTAGATGCTAGTAGATGCTAGATGTTTGTGATTGTAGGATTATTTAGATGCTTGTAGATGCTGGATGTTTGTGATTGTAGGATTATTTAGATGCTTGTAGATGCTAGATGTTTGTGATTGTAGGACTATTTAGATTTCTTCAAATGTTTCCCTGATTTCTTCAAATGTTGCCGTGATTTCTTCAAATGTTGCCCTGATTTCTTCAAATGTTGCCCTGATTTCTTCAAATGTTGCCCTGATTTAAACAAGTACGCAGGGCCAGTCGTAGAGACGATCTGCTTCCTTCCACAAAATAACGCAGTGGCACGTGGCAGTACGCCCAAGGCGTGGCATCAGCTGTCCATCATCATCATCATCATCAGGTGCCGTGCCGACTGGCGTTGGCTATTATGTTTCTCCAGAGTACCCGATCCTTCAAGCAGGCCATCAGTTCAGTTGGTGATCTCCTCTCACACCATCCCGTCAGACTGTCCAGTATCATTTCTCTTGGTCTTCCTCTTGATCTTCTTCCTTCTATTTTTCCTGTTGTTATAATATTTTCAATGCCCCCTCTTCTCATTGCATGTCCTATGAAAGTACACTGTCTCTCTCTTATCTTTCTGACAAGGTTTTTTGTCTCTCCAGCTCTTCTCATACATTCTTCATTAGTTATTTTTGCTGTCCAGGGGATTCGCAACATTCTTCTAATAAACCACATTTCTGCTGCTTCCAATGATTTTTGTGCAGACTTGCCTATTGTCCATGATTCACTTCCATATAACAAGATAGGTTCAATATAGCATTTTAGGACTCGTTTTCTAACATTCATTGATAAGGATGTGTTAGCTAATATGTTTCTTATTCTCTGAAATGCAGTCTTTGCTTGGCCTATTCTGTTCCTAATTTCTGTTCTGCATTTCCTATCTGAAGTTATTACTGCTCCAAGGTATTTGAATTTCTGCACCTGCTTTAGAATGGTTCCGTTTAATTTAATAATGCATGCTGGTGGATTCTGTTTCTTAGATATAACCATAGTCTCTATCTTTTTGATGTTCAAAGTAAGGCCTTTCTGTTCACTTTCTTTGGCGACTTTATCCAAGAGATTTTGCAGGTATTGTTGGTTCTCCGCTATCAGTACTGTGTCGTCAGCATACCGAAGGTTGTTAATATTGTATCCTCCAATTTTTATGCCTGGTTCTGTGATGATTGTTCTTAGAATATTCTCGCTGTACAGAGAAAAAAGGTCTGGAGATAGTACACAACAGTCTCTGACCGCCTTTTCTTCTGCTTCACAAGGAGGTATCGGTATTCTATAACCAGATGACTAGGGGCAGGTTATTAAGCCAACCTACTTTCTAGCATCCACTGCCAGTTCTGACAGATTTTCCGTTGTATCGAGTCTGTTCTTCCTGTGCAACTGAACCGACAGAGATGGAGAGGGAAAGGCACATTAAACCACCAACCTCAGTGCAAGAGACAAGTAAACTAAACACTAAACCACCAACCTCACTGCAAGAGATAAGTAAACTAAACACTAAACTACCAACCTCGCTGCAAGAGACAAGTAAACTAAATACTAAACCACCAACCTCGCTGTAAGAGACAAGTAAACTAAACACTAAACCACCAACCTCGCTGCAAGAGACAAGTAAACTAAACACTAAACCACCAACCTCACTGCAAGAGACAAGTAAACTAAATACTAAACCACCACCCTTATTGCAAAAGACAAGTAAACTAAACACTAAACCACCACCCTTACTGCAAGAGACAAGTAAACTAAATACTAAACCACCAACCTCGCTGCAAGAGATATTAAGCACTAAAACAACTGACCTAGCTATAAGAGACAAACACATTAAGCACTAAAACAACTGATCTTGCTATAAGAGACAGACATATTTTCTGCAAGAAATTGTGTGGATGCGTAGAGAGCAATATTTTTCAACCTCATCTCCACAATTCATGGCAAAAACGATGTTCGTAAATGTAAGACTATTTAGATGCTAGTAGATGCTAGATGTTTGTGATTGTAGGATTATTTAGATGCTTGTAGATGCTGGATGTTTGTGATTGTAGGATTATTTAGATGCTTGTAGATGCTAGATGTTTGTGATTGTAGGATTATTTAGATGCTTGTAGATGCTGGATGTTTGTGATTGTAGGATTATTTAGATGCTTGTAGATGCTGGATGCTTGTGATTGTAGGATTATTTAGATGCTTGTAGATGCTAGATGTTTGTGATTGTAGGATTATTTAGATGCTTGTAGATGCTGGATGTTTGTGATTGTAGGATTATTTAGATGCTTGTAGATGCTGGATGTTTGTGATTGTAGGATTATTTAGATGCTTGTAGATGCTGGATGTTTGTGATTGTAGGATTATTTAGATGCTTGTAGATGCTGGATGTTTGTGATTGTAGGATTATTTAGATGCTTGTAGATGCTAGATGTTTGTGATTGTAGGATTATTTAGATGCTTGTAGATGCTAGATGTTTGTGATTGTAGGACTATTTAGATTTCTTCAAATGTTGCCCTGATTTCTTCAAATGTTGCCCTGATTTCTTCAAATGTTGCCCTGATTTCTTCAAATGTTGCCCTGATTTAAACAAAGTACGCAGGGCCAGTCGTAGAGACGATCTGCTTCCTTCCACAAAATAACGCAGTGGCACGTGGCAGTACGCCCAAGGCGTGGCATCAGCTGTCCATCATCATCATCATCATCAGGTGCCGTGCCGACTGGCGTTGGCTATTATGCTTCTCCAGAGTACCTGATCCTTCAAGCAGGCCATCAGTTCAGTTGGTGATCTCCTCTCACACCATCCCGTCAGACTGTCCAGTATCATTTCTCTTGGTCTTCCTCTTGATCTTCTTCCTTCTATTTTTCCTGTTGTTATAATATTTTCAATGCCCCCTCTTCTCATTGCATGTCCTATGAAAGTACACTGTCTCTCTCTTATCTTTCTGACAAGGTTTTTTGTCTCTCCAGCTCTTCTCATACATTCTTCATTAGTTATTTTTGCTGTCCAGGGGATTCGCAACATTCTTCTAATAAACCACATTTCTGCTGCTTCCAATGATTTTTGTGCAGACTTGCCTATTGTCCATGATTCACTTCCATATAACAAGATAGGTTCAATATAGCATTTTAGGACTCGTTTTCTAACATTCATTGATAAGGATGTGTTAGCTAATATGTTTCTTATTCTCTGAAATGCAGTCTTTGCTTGGCCTATTCTGTTCCTAATTTCTGTTCTGCATTTCCTATCTGAAGTTATTACTGCTCCAAGGTATTTGAATTTCTGCACCTGCTTTAGAATGGTTCCGTTTAATTTAATAATGCATGCTGGTGGATTCTGTTTCTTAGATATAACCATAGTCTCTATCTTTTTGATGTTCAAAGTAAGGCCTTTCTGTTCACTTTCTTTGGCGACTTTATCCAAGAGATTTTGCAGGTATTGTTGGTTCTCCGCTATCAGTACTGTGTCGTCAGCATACCGAAGGTTGTTAATATTGTATCCTCCAATTTTTATGCCTGGTTCTGTGATGATTGTTCTTAGAATATTCTCGCTGTACAGAGAAAAAAGGTCTGGAGATAGTACACATCCTTGTCGCACCCCTTGTTTTATAGGTTGATATTTTCCAATTCTATTTTCAACTCGAACTGCTGCTTCTTGCTGCCAGTATAGATGTTTTACAGTCCTCAAGTCTTTGCCGTCTATATTGATGTCTTCAAGCATTTTAATAATTTCACTGTGTTTCACCTTGTCAAATGCCTTTGTGTAATCAATGAAGCATAAGTAGATATCTTTCTGTACTTCTAAAGCTCTTTCTGTTAGTGTTCGTAAAGCATAAATGGCATTGTGTGTTCCCTTTCCTTCAACAAATCCAAACTGTTCATCTGCTATTTCCATTTTTATCTTTTTCCTTGTTCTTCTCATAATTATTCTCAGAAGTAGCTTCGTTATGTGACATGAGAGGCTGATAGTCCGGTGGTCGTCACATTCCTTTGCACCTGGTTTCTTTGGTAGTGCTATAAACGTGGATTTAATCAGGTCACTGGGAATATAACCACTGTTGTAAATATCATTCAGTAACTTGGTTATTATTTTTATTCCTGTCTCCTCTAGTGCCTCTATTTCTTCTATTGTTATATTATCAGGCCCAGTCGCTTTTCCTTTCTTCATGTGTTTGATGGCA
Organism: Achatina immaculata; assembly: GCA_009760885.1. Lineage (NCBI taxonomy): Eukaryota > Metazoa > Mollusca > Gastropoda > Stylommatophora > Achatinidae > Lissachatina > Lissachatina immaculata. The sequence continues at coordinate 37,011,458 of CM019702.1, read as the reverse complement.
TCTATGATTTCATCTTCAAGTATTGGCGGTCCATCACAGTTTTCAGTATCTGGTGTTAATTCTGGTCTTTCTCCTCCATATAGCTCACCGATATACTCTGTCCACCTGTCCACAATGTCTTCTTTTCCCATTAACATTTTACCTTCTTTCGATTTCAGGCATTCTGTGGTATATTTTGTTTTCCTGCCTGTGAGTTCATTAATTCGTTTATGCATGTTTTTGCTGTCTTTATTATGAGCGTCCTCTATTTGTCTGCACTGTTCAATTAACCACACTTCTTTTGCTTCTCTGCATTTGCGTCTGATTTCTTCAAATGTTGCCCTGATTTAAACAAAGTACGCAGGGCCAGTCGTAGAGACGATCTGCTTCCTTCCACAAAATAACGCAGTGGCACGTGACAGTACGCCCAAGGCGTGGCATCAGCTGTCCATCATCATCATCATCAGGTGCCGTGCCGACTGGCGTTGGCTATTATGCTTCTCCAGAGTACCTGATCCTTCAAGCAGGCCATCAGTTCAGTTGGTGATCTCCTCTCACACCATCCCGTCAGACTGTCCAGTATCATTTCTCTTGGTCTTCCTCTTGATCTTCTTCCTTCTATTTTTCCTGTTGTTATAATATTTTCAATGCCCCCTCTTCTCATTGCATGTCCTATGAAAGTACACTGTCTCTCTCTTATCCTTCTGACAAGGTTTTTTGTCTCTCCAGCTCTTCTCATACATTCTTCATTAGTTATTTTTGCTGTCCAGGGGATTCGCAACATTCTTCTAATAAACCACATTTCTGCTGCTTCCAATGATTTTTGTGCAGACTTGCCTATTGTCCATGATTCACTTCCATATAACAAGATAGGTTCAATATAGCATTTTAGGACTCGTTTTCTAACATTCATTGATAAAGATGTGTTAGCTAATATGTTTCTCATTCTCTGAAATGCAGTCTTTGCTTGACCTATTCTGTTCCTAATTTCTGTTTTGCATTTCCCATCTGAAGTTATTACTGCTCCAAGGTATTTGAATTTCTGCACCTGCTTTAGAATGGTTCCGTTTAATTTAATACTGCATGCTGGTGGATTCTGTTTCTTAGATATAACCATAGTCTCTGTCTTTTTGATGTTCAAAGTAAGGCCTTTCTGTTCACTTTCTTTGGCGACTTTATCCAAGAGATTTTGCAGGTATTGTTGGTTCTCCGCTATCAGTACTGTGTCGTCAGCGTACCGAAGGTTGTTAATATTGTATCCTCCAATTTTTATGCCTGGTTCTGTGATGATTGTTCTTAGAATATTCTCGCTGTACAGAGAAAAAAGGTCTGGAGATAGTACACATCCTTGTCGCACCCCTTGTTTTATAGGTTGATATTTTCCAATTCTATTTTCAACTCGAACTGCTGCTTCTTGCTGCCAGTATAGATGTTTTACAGTCCTCAAGTCTTTGCCGTCTATATTGATGTCTTCAAGCATTTTAATAATTTCACTATGTTTCATCTTGTCAAATGCCTTTGTGTAATCAATGAAGCATAAGTAGATATCTTTCTGTACTTCTAAAGCTCTTTCTGTTAGAGTTCGTAAAGCATAAATGGCATTGTGTGTTCCCTTTCCTTCAACAAATCCAAACTGTTCATCTGCTATTTCCATTTTTATCTTTTTCCTTGTTCTTCTCATAATTATTCTCAGCAGTAGCTTCGTTATGTGACATGAGAGGCTGATAGTCCGGTGATCGTCACATTCCTTTGCACCTGGTTTCTTTGGTAGTGCTATAAACGTGGATTTAATCAGGTCACTGGGAATATAACCACTGTTGTAAATATCATTCAGTAACTTGGTTATTATTTTTATTCCTGTCTCCTCTAGTGCCTCTATTTCTTCTATTGTTATATTATCAGGCCCAGTCGCTTTTCCTTTCTTCATGTGTTTGATGGCATCTATGATTTCATCTTCAAGTATTGGCGGTCCATCACAGTTTTCAGTATCTGGTGTTAATTCTGGTCTTTCTCCTCCATATAGCTCACCAATATACTCTGTCCACAATGTCTTCTTTTCCCATTAACATTTTACCTTCTTTCGATTTCAGGCATCCTGTGGTATATTTTGTTTTCCTGCCTGTGAGTTCATTAATTCGTTTGTGCATGTTTTTGCTGTCTTTATTATGAGCGTCCTCTATCTGTCTGCACTGTTCATTTAACCACACTTCTTTTGCTTCTCTGCATTTGCGTCTTATTTCTTTATTTCTCTTGCTATATTTTTCCTCGTTATTTTTATTCCTCCTCCTCTTGTCCATCAGTCCTAAGATGTCGTCTGTCATCCATTTATTTTTAGGGGCTTCTTTTTTCGGTGGTATTATCTCCTTAACAGTTTGGTGGATAGAATCTCTTAACATTTCCCATTGTTCATCTATACTATTTATCTTTGCTATTGCATTGTATCTATTTGTTATAATAACTTTGTATTGTTCTCGCAGTTCTTGGTCATTTTTAAGGAGTTCTGTATTCAGTTTGATGTTTCTCACTTTTCTGCATGCTTTCTTTAGCTTTATTCTAACTTTTCCACAGAGTGGATCATGGTCACTATTGCAGTCAGCTCCTGGCATAGTTTTTGTTGTCAGTGATGCATTGCGGAATCGTTTGTTGATTAATATGTAGTCTATCTGGTTAAATGTCTTTTTGTCTGGGCTGCACCACGTTGCCAGTCTTCGAGAATGTTGTTTAAACCAGGTGTTTCCTACAACCATGCTATGTATTCTTGCCCATTCAATTAATTTATAACCTCTGTCATTCGTCTCCCCCAGTCCATAGTCACCAACGATGTCCGAAGTTCTTCCTTTACTAACTTTGGCATTAAAATCTCCCATGACTATGGTAACTTCATGTGACTTTGTGTGTTTTAGTGCTGTCTCTATGTCATTATAAAATATCTGTACATCTTCCTCAGAACTTTCAGATGTTGGAGCATACACTTGTATAATATTTATGTTTATTGGTTGTCCTTTCAGTTGGGCTAGCAGGACTCTGTCCGAGATGTTCAAATATCCTACAATTGTCCTTGCCGTTTTTTCATCAAATATAATTCCTACTCCTCGTTCATGTTTCTCACATCCTGAATATATTATTGTATATTTATCAGAGTTTATCTTTCCTGCACCTGTCCATCTAACTTCACTCATTCCTAATATGTTGATCTTCATCCTTTCCATTCCTATCTTTACATTTTCTAATTTTCCAGCCTGGAATAAAGTTCTAACATTCCATGTTGCTATTTTGAACTTGTTAGTTTTGCCACCAGTAGCTTAATGACGATCTGGCCTCACCTGTGGCTCGTGAGCTGCCCTACCGGATGAGGCTGTTCCAGAGGAACATCCGTTAACGTCGTTCATGATAAATCTATCACTCTGAATAAGCATAATTGTTCTTGGGAGCTACAACAGTGATTTCCTGTTGCCTTCTGTCGGTTTGTGTACGGACTCTCCGCTAGCCTTTGGACTCCCTGTCCTACCCGCAAGGCAGCGGGAGCGAGAGGTTTTAAGGCGCCTCTGACCCGCCTGGTATTCCCTTCACTGAGCACCTGAGGCACTTTATAGGAGTAGTAGAGCCACCTACTACCCCACCTCGCTCTCTGAGTCTACCGCATCAGCTGTCCAGGGAACCCATTTCTTCTTGGTGGTGCCCGGTCACGGGGCGTAGTGGCATACTAGTATACGCGGCAGCAGCTTAACAATGTCAGTAGTGGTTCTCGCCGTGTTGGATTGGGTCCCGTTCGTGAGACGATTTTTACACGAATTAACAGCTACTGACAATGATAGCGAAACCTGTTTGTCAATCACTCACAGGATATCCCAGGTCTTGGCGTCTCATTCTTACTATGTAGACGGAAACCGCAGGGATGATTTAGTGCGTGGAGTGTGATGATGATGGGTGATGGAAATGACAAGAAGCGCCATGTCATAACTGAGATTGTAGGCAGTGACGAGACAAAGCGTCCATGGCTGGGTAAGACAGTTATACGCTGAGACATTATCAAGAAAACATCAAGTGACAACTACCAGCAGTCAAACTTCCATTCCTTGACAAAATAATGCACTTTCTCCACATAACGAATACTGACACACTCTCACTTTCTCCACATAACAGAAACTAACACAAACTCACTTTCTCCACATAACAGAAACTAACACACTCTCACTTTCTCCACATAACAGAAACTAACACAAACTCACTTTCTCCACATAATGACACACTCTCACTTTCTCCATATAACAGAAACTAACACAAACTCACTTTCTCTACATAACAAAAACTAACACAAACTCACTTTCTCTACATAACAAAAACTAACACAAACTCACTTTCTCTACATAACAAAAACTAACACAAACTCACTTTCTCCATATAACGAACACTAACACAAACTCACTTTCTCCATATAACGAACACTAACACAAACTCACTTTCTCCACATAAGGAACACTAACACAAACTCACTTTCTCCATATAACGAACACTAACACAAACTCACTTTCTCCACATAAGGAACACTAACACAAACTCACTTTCTCCACATAAGGAACACTAACACAAACTCACTTTCTCCATATAACGAACACTAACACCCACTCACTTTCTCCATATAACGAACACTAACACCCACTCACTTTCTCCATATAACGAACACTAACACCCACTCACTTTCTCCATATAACTAACACTAACACCCACTCACTTTCTCCATATAACGAACACTAACACACACTCACTTTCTCCACATAACGTCTGATCATCTCAAACCCCCCCCCCCACCGCACCCCACCTCCCCCCCCCCAAATGTGTCCTATACATCTCACAACGCTTAACTTAAACCAGACACGCTAGCGAGCATTTAGTATTTTCATGAGCGTATGAGTTGTACTTAACCTTTCTCTCTCAAGAGGAATAACTGATAGAACAAAAATGGCATAAACAACAGTCAGGGGCGTTACTTCCCCACCACGAGTTGGGTTCCACACTCAGAACCAAACATATACTGTTATTAGCACATCCAAAGTGATTTAGTACGGTGCTGTATGGTTGGAATTCTAAAAATAGTAGACAAGCACTTTAGATGTGAGAGGGGGAAAAATGACAAGGGAACTACCTGGGACTCGAACCAAAGGCTCTGGTATGGCGAGCCCAGGCTTATCGGAGTCTGTGGTTCGAGTCCCAGGTAGTTCCCTTGTCATTTTCTTTTCTCTCACTACTGGTACATTCCTCGTCTCGTCTACAAGAAGACACCATTGTGTTCTTCTCATCCGTGAGAGACAATATTTGTCTTCCTTATCCACAAAAGGACATTACATTTCTCGTGTACTCCACGAGAGAACTGTACTTGCCCTTCGAGAGCAAGAGAAAGTTCTTCTGGTACACGACGGCACAGTCCCGTTTTGTACTGCTGCGCCATTACCTCGATAGTTCCAAATATGCCGACCTTGCTACACAAATTTCAGTGGAATGTACAAGTTTTGGAAACGTCGAAGTATAATCATCATATCGTCACTGTATTTATGACAAATCCAAAGATATTGCAATCTCCAGTGGGCGATCACAGCAAGGTGCAAGTATTCCGTAGTACCACCAAGAGCTCATTGAATCCTATTGGATTTCGAACCCATAACCCCAGAATTAGAAATTTAAGTGACATCCCCTTCTACACAGAGACACTTTTACAAAAGCTTAAATTGTATACACCATTATATTATTTTTAAACTATAAAAATATTAGTTACACACGCAACATAAATGATAATGAATGACCAGATATTGTGGAAAGTTGAGAACCTCTGATGCTAGCCTTCACTTCTTTACGGGAAACGCTAAACTTTTTGAGTGCGTGTGACGGCTGGAAATTTAAAGGAAGAAAAGTTTATACAGGTGGGAGTAATTGAAAATGTGAGGGGGAAAATAGGTCAGGTCTGTGAGAGTCATAGAAGTGGCAGGAAGATGTGCATAAATCAGAAAATATATTGAAATGTACAGATGTATACGGATGTATATAAAATTTACAGAGTTACACTGTAATAGACCATCGTAGATTAAAAGTAAACACAATGGCAATAATCTGCATCAACATATAAAAACTGCCCTCTCTCTCTCTCTCTCTCTCGCACACACACACACACTCTTTTTAGCTCTCCCCCCTCTCTCTCTTCTAATCTGGACAAACTCACAAAGTGTATTCAATGTATTTTATAGTAAGTTTATAACAATACTATTGTAATAATAAGAGGGTAGAAACATTGAAATCTATCGTAAGATTAATTTTTTCCTAAGGGCGTAAGTCCGTTATAGTCTAATAAAGATCCTCAGTAATAATATATCATTATTTGCATGCCGTAAGGGTGTGAAGTATTAGTGCCTTCACATTTCTAGGCCACTACAGGACTTGAGGTAGGGATGCCGACACCTTGCCCCGCTGACCTTGTTTTCCTAGGGAAACCCCAGGTACCCAGTAGATCAACACCAATTTTTAAAAAGGGCTCAAAGTCTCTATCTGTTTAAGTAGCTTTTTGCAAATCCAGTCAGTCTTTTTAGATCCTCTTTAGACAATTTCCAAAACGGCTCGTGATGTACATCAAGACAACTGTCATGGAATCTTACTTACATCTTACATCCTTCCCGTGCCGTTAAACGTCACTTAGGGCTCGCATAGTTGTTTGCCAGGTTTTCCTATTTCGGCGAGTTTTTCAACTTCATTAAGGGATTTTATGCCCACTAAACTGGCTTCTCTTAACAGTGTCCTCTTTAGAGTTTCACATGGTCGACCTCTTTTTCTTCGGCCTGTTATGTTCCACTTGATAGCTTGGTTCGAGTCCCAGGTAGTTCCCTTGTCATTTTCTTTTCTCTCACTACTGGTACATTCCTCGTCTCGTCTACAAGAAGACACCATTGTGTTCTTCTCATCCGTGAGAGACAATATTTGTCTTCCTTATCCACAAAAGGACATTACATTTCTCGTGTACTCCACGAGAGAACTGTACTTGCCCTTCGAGAGCAAGAGAAAGTTCTTCTGGTACACGACGGCACAGTCCCGTTTTGTACTGCTGCGCCATTACCTCGATAGTTCCAAATATGCCGACCTTGCTACACAAATTTCAGTGGAATGTACAAGTTTTGGAAACGTCGAAGTATAATCATCATATCGTCACTGTATTTATGACAAATCCAAAGATATTGCAATCTCCAGTGGGCGATCACAGCAAGGTGCAAGTATTCCGTAGTACCACCAAGAGCTCATTGAATCCTATTGGATTTCGAACCCATAACCCCAGAATTAGAAATTTAAGTGACATCCCCTTCTACACAGAGACACTTTTACAAAAGCTTAAATTGTATACACCATTATATTATTTTTAAACTATAAAAATATTAGTTACACACGCAACATAAATGATAATGAATGACCAGATATTGTGGAAAGTTGAGAACCTCTGATGCTAGCCTTCACTTCTTTACGGGAAACGCTAAACTTTTTGAGTGCGTGTGACGGCTGGAAATTTAAAGGAAGAAAAGTTTATACAGGTGGGAGTAATTGAAAATGTGAGGGGGAAAATAGGTCAGGTCTGTGAGAGTCATAGAAGTGCCAGGAAGATGTGCATAAATCAGAAAATATATTGAAATGTACAGATGTATACGGATGTATATAAAATTTACAGAGTTACACTGTAATAGACCATCGTAGATTAAAAGTAAACACAATGGCAATAATCTGCATCAACATATAAAAACTGCCCTCTCTCTCTCTCTCTCTCTCTCTCTCTCGCACACACACACACACTCTTTTTAGCTCTCCCCCCTCTCTCTCTTCTAATCTGGACAAACTCACAAAGTGTATTCAATGTATTTTATAGTAAGTTTATAACAATACTATTGTAATAATAAGAGGGTAGAAACATTGAAATCTATCGTAAGATTAATTTTTTCCTAAGGGCGTAAGTCCGTTATAGTCTAATAAAGATCCTCAGTAATAATATATCATCATTTGCATGCCGTAAGGGTGTGAAGTATTAGTGCCTTCACATTTCTAGGCCACTAGAGGACTTGAGGTAGGGATGCCGGCACCTTGCCCCGCTGACCTTGTTTTCCTAGGGAAACCCCAGGTACCCAGTAGATCAACACCAAATTTTAAAAAGGGCTCAAAGTCTCTATCTGGTTAAGTAGCTTTTTGCAAATCCAGTCAGTCTTTTTAGATCCTCTTTAGCCAATTTCCAAAACGGCTCGTGATGTACATCAAGACAACTGTCATGGAATCTTACTTACATCTTACATCCTTCCCGTGCCGTTAAACGTCACTTAGGGCTCGCATAGTTGTTTGCCAGGTTTTCCTATTTCGGCGAGTTTTTCAACTTCATTAAGGGATTTTATGCCCACTAAACTGGCTTCTCTTAACAGTGTCCTCTTTAGAGTTTCACATGGTCGACCTCTTTTTCTTCGGCCTGTTATGTTCCACTTGATAGCTTGTTTTGATATTCTCTGATTTTTTCTTCTCATCACATGGCCTACATATGTCCATCTTCTTTTTCTAATCACTCATGAGCCAGGTTGTTGTTTGCTCATCTGTCCCATTTCTGTGTTGTCCTTAAATTCGTTCCACTTTATACCAAGTATTTTCCTGGGGCATTTGTTTTCAAAAGAGTCTAATTTCTTGTCTATTTCTTTAGTTGATTTCCAGCTTTCACTTGCATAAATGAGTGTGGATATTACATTTGAACTGAATAATCTTAACCTGTTTTTTGTGCTTATAACTTTTGAATGCCATATGTTTTCAAAATTCTTGAAAGTCAATGCTGCTTTTGCAATTCTAATTCTAACTTCCTTTCTGGTGTCACCACCCTGGTCTATGTAGCTGCCAAGGTATGAAAATTGGTTTACTTCATCAACAGCTGTTCCTTCTACGTATATTTTTCCTTTGTGATTAATGAAAAGTTTCATTATTTATGTTTTGTCTTTGTTAATGTCAAGACCTGTTTTGCTTGCCAAGGAAGACAGGGAACCTGTTTTTTCCTGCATCGATTTCACATTGTCACTGATAAGAGTTATGTCATCAGCAAAATCAAGATCTTCTATTTGGGTCCCATGTACCCAATCAATGTCGTGGAATACCCAGTTCGTTTCTCAGATTTAGTGGCCAGATTTCTGTAGATAACGAGGTAAAGCATTTGGGCATAATATATTAGTAAATAATATAAACGTATTCTTCCTAATCATAGTTCATTTTACAGACATCATCATCTGAACATTTTCTATAAGATACAAAACCTTCCACCTTCTTCACGCTCTACTTTCTAATCAAGTAGTTCTGTTCTAGTAGTTTAACTGTAGCCATGAGCAGCACAATTAGGATGTAGTGATACTTTGACACATTTGCCTCCTCTCCCACAAACATATACATTTCGAGCACGAATACGAACACGAATATACAGAGAAAGATAGACATATACATATATATACGTATATATATATGATGCTTAGAAATAGGGCGTTGCTCCTTATGCATATATTCCCCCTTTAAATACATCTCCTGCAGTGTACTTCCTGTTTTGTAGTGCGACATTTTTTTTTCTTTAAATACATTTCTTGCAGTGTATTTCCTGTTCTGTAGTGGGCCATTTTTTTTTCTTTAAAATACATTTCTTGCAGTGCACTTCCTGTTATGTAAGACATCTCCCTTTGCAGGTACATGTCCATCTCAGAAGTAAGTTTATAACGTGTGGTTTGATTGTCGCATATTCCCTGTGAACAACTGTGTTTAGAACACACTTATCGTAACATGATCTTTGTGAGACAGGGAACATAGATCTGTTTGCTTAAAAACTCTGTCCTACTTCTGTAGGCCAGAAACATGTAGTAATCAATATTAATTGTAATTGTCATTTTTGTAAAATGTAATGTCAGGTTGGTGGACGGATGGGGGCATGGAGATCGCCGGCGGAGATGAGGAAAATCTGTTGTGAATCTAGGACGTGACAAGCACATGGGTCTTTACAACAGTGGCTATCAGAATGACGTAAACAAAGCAGAGCCAGCAGACTATAGGTGGCGATGAATGAATGTCGTTGAAGCACTCATCAGATTCCTCATCCTAAAGTCGGAGTGTCTCTGTGGAACTGTCTCAAAGTCGTCTGGTCAGCCAGCGTTGCATGCTGGACCTGACATGGAGAAGGAGCTTAAGTACAGTCACCAGAATCTGGAAAACAAAGCTTTGGCCAGGCCAGCCTACACTATCTTCATGGCAGTCCGAGCAAGACCACAGTCTGCCTTAGCAAGGAAAGGTGCTGTAGTTGGAGGTACCCAGCCAAAAGGCGCATCGCAAAAATCAGGGTACCATGCATCATCGGCAGTGTGCGTATGAAGAAGAAGAAGAAGAAGATTGACGCATAGTGGAGTCGGCCTGCAGTCCACTCTCACCGTTTCGAAAACCAAAGTCCCCGTCTTCTATCTTTTGCTCCCTGGAAGTTGACGTGCAGTTTCTGCTGTAGAACTGCCTTCTGTTGTTTTGCGCTCATCGAAGACACAGGAGAGAAAGTAATATACTTGGACGTTCTTTCTCTCAGTTTAGTTGAGATGTTATTTAACATCATGATCTAAATTCAGTAACAAAATGTTGCATGAACGATATGGATTAGTGAAAGATGTCTGAGAAGAAGAACCATCAGTTAAACCATCACGGAAGACATCCTTCAAAAGCACCTGTCAGCCCTCAGTGTGATGGCAAGGAAAATGCTTGATCAAAAAACGCAACCTGCTCGTGAAGCTCGAAGAGCAGGTCCAAAAAATAGTGCAGTAATTGATTTAATCTCCTTCTCTGCATAAGAACTTTCCCAGTTTTTGTTGATTTCATCCTCCTCTGGTTTTACCCACCACTCCTGTGTGTTCTCCGTGTCAGTGTCTGGGGAGATAGCTCTTACAAGTGTGGTTTCTCATCTCTCGCTACAGATGGTTTCTCAGATCTGACAAGTGTGGTTCTTTAACTCTCTTGAGCACAGCGTCCTTGTCAAGAGCTTTTAGCTCTCGGCCAGAAGGACGCTCACCATTTCGAGCTTGATTTCTCAAGTCTCATTAAAGAATGATGTCTCAGTTTTCATACCTGTGCTTTCTCTGTTTCCATGAGTATGATTTTTTTCTGTTTCCACTAGCATGGTCTTTGTGGTTCCACTAGTATGGTTTTTCTGCTTCCAGTAGTATGATTTCTCTGCTTCCAGTAGTATGATTTTTCTGCTTCCACTAGTATGATTTTTCTGCTTCCACTAGTATGATTTTTCTGCTTCCACGAATATGATTTTTCTGCTTCCACCAGTATGATTTGTTTCCACTAGTATGATTTTTCTGTTTCCACTAACATGGTCTTTGTGCTTCCACTAGTATGATTTTTCTGCTTCCACTACCTTGGTTTCTCTGTTTCCATTAGTATGATTTTTCTGCTTCCACGAGTATGATTTCTTTTAATCCACGAATATGGTTTTTCTGCTTCCACTAGTATAATTTTTCTGCTTACACTAGTATGAATTTATCTGCTTTCACTTGCATGATTTATCTCTTTCCACTAGTATGATTTTTCTGCTTTTACTAGTATGATTTATCAGCTTCTACTAGTATGATTTTTCTGCTTCCACTATGAATTATCTGCTTCCACGAGTATGATTTTTCTGCTTCCACTAGTATGATTTATCTGGTTTCTCTGTTTCTACGAGTACGGTTTCTCTTCTTCCGCGAATATGGTTTCTCTGCTTCCATAAGTATGATTTCTCTGCTTCCACGGGAATGGTTTTTCTGCTTCCATAAGAATGATTTTTCAGTTTCCACGAACATGGCTTCTCTGTTTCCACGACTGGTTTTTCTGCCTCCGCTAGTATGTTTTTTTTTTTTTCTGCTTCCGCTAGTATGTTTTTTTTCTGCTTCATCTAGTATAGTTTTCGGCTACTATGTTTATTCTGCTAAAGTTAATATAGTTTTTCTGCTTCCACTAGTATGGTTTTTCTGCTTCTACTAGTATGGTTTTTCTGCTTCCACTAGTATAGTTTTTCTGCTTCCACTAGTATAGTTTTTCTGCTTCCACTAGTATGGTTTATCTGCTTCTACTAGTATGGTTTTTCTGCTTCCACTAGTATAGTTTTTCTGCTTCCACGAGTATAGTTTTTCTGCTTCCACGAGTAAGTTTTATGGATCCTCTGTTTCTTGACAGTCTGTTTTTTTTTTTTTGGGGGGGGGGTGTGTGTTTTGTTTTCTATTATGAGCGCTGTTTCTCAACCCTACAATTCTGATTTCTCTTTATTAGAGGTGTCATGTGCCTGAACGATTACTTGAAAAAACATCCGCGGACTCGACTGAAATGTTTCCTAGTAGTGGTGGTCAGTCCAGGCACAGCACACATTTTAGATTCTGTGGTCCACATTTCTTACTGTTCACTCTGTGAGAATATGTTGTCTGTTGTAAGTCTTCCTTCAACATATGAAAACATATAACCCAAAATGAAACAGCAAATAAAATGGTTCGGTCACGTATCACAACTACCAACAGAACGTGTACCACGGAGAGCAATGTTTTACAGACCACACAAAGGCAGACGATGGACCGATGGTATAGCAGAGTCCCTGAACATCTCAATGTACGAAGCCAACAGGCGAGCCATTGGGAGACAATTGCACTTCACCTCTACACCTAGCAGTAAATGTGTAAGGACAAGACAAGACAAGATAAGACATAACCCAAAATGTGATCAGTTTAAATGCTTAACGGGATAAACCAGTAACTTTTTTTATACCCTTTGTTCCCTTTAATATTTTACCGTGCATAGTTTATTGTGAAAATCTGGCGAAGAACTTTAGACGTACGTGCTTTCTTCTTCATGCGAAAGAAAACTGACAAAACTGAGTTGCTTAAATTTTAAAGAATGAGACAAGGATGCAAACATAAAGTAAATAAACAGAGTAGTAGCCATATTTTCTGTGTGTTTCTGAAGCTACGGCACTGATTACCGAACTTTTTTGTCTAAAGAAAATGTTCTTTAGTACCTCTAGATCTGCTATGTCCTGGCTAGCTAATATGAAGATTCCATATGTGAAGGTGCTTTATGTGAACATGCCTAATGTGAAGATGCCTAATGTGAAGATGCCTTATGTGAAGATGCCTAATGTGAAGATGCCTCATGAGAGACGTGTCCAGCAGGTGCTATGGTTAGTGACCCGGAAGTTGTTTTTTTTTCTTCTTTCCTGTTTGAAGGATGGTTCCTGAAAGTTTCGTAGGCTCAGAGTGGATGAAAAAAGATAACCGAGGGGGGGGGGTTGTTCCGGCTCCCAAAGTTTTTCTCTGAGGCCCCTGGCTGGAACACAGAAGTTGTATAGAAGTGAGAATAGGTTAGGTTAGCTTTCTTGAAGATCCAGAGCGAACTGAAAAATATGGGATTATGACTCCACTACTACTTCCAGTACTACTACTACTATTACTACTGCTGCTGCTGCCGCCGTTGCTACTACTACTACTACTACTACTACTGCTGCTGCTGCTACTACTACTACTACTAGAACTATTACTACTGCTTCTGCTACTACTACTACTACTATTGCTACTATTACTACTGCTACTACTACTACTACTACTACTGCTGCTGCTGCCGCCGCTGCTACTATTACTACTGCTACTACTACTACTACTACTACTGCTGCTACTACTACTACTACTACTACTACTCCTGCTGCTGCTGCTGCGGCAGCTGCTGCTACTACTACAACTGCTGCTACTACTACCACTACTGCTGCTGCTGCTGCTGCGGCCGCTGCTGCTACTACTAGTACTACTACTAGTACTACTACTACTACTACTACTACAGCTATTACTGATATTACTACTACTGCTGCTACTACTACTACTACTACTACTACTACTGGTGCTACTACTACTACTACTACTGCTGCTGCTGCGGCCGCTGCTACTACTAATACTACTATTACTACTACTACTACTACTACTGCTACTACTACTACTACTACTACCACTACTACTACTACTACTGCTGCTGCGGCCGCTGCTGCTACTACTACTACTACTACTACTACTACTACTACTGCTACTACTACTACTACTACTACTACTACTACTACTACTACTACTACTGCTTCTGCTGCTGCTGCTACTACTACTACTACTACTGGTACTGTTACTGCTACTACTATTGCTGCCACTACTACTACTACTACTTCTACTACTACTACTACTACTACTTCTACTACTACTACTACTACTTCTACTATTACTGATACTACTACTGCTACTACTACAATGTCCGACAATTAAGTAATGAGACTATTTTTATTATGGACAAGACAAAAATGTCATCTATGAAACAAAGCATGAAATCCAAAGAGGCAACCTTCATCTATGGTCTTGCAAATTTTCCTCGTCACCCGATAAGCAGACGTCAAACAAGCCGCCATTTTGTTGACCTAGTCAGAGGTGCATTGTCATGTAATCAGCATGGAGTAAAAAAACTAACGTTAATTTCTGTTTAAAACTCGGAAAAGTGCCATTGAGACAGTTGAATTGATGCGACAAGTTTATGGGGATAATTGTTTATCTCTTGCACAGATATTCAGGTGGCATTCACGATTCAAAAGTGGTGTGGAAACGATTAGAAATGCAACTAGACATGGACGCCCAATTTCTTGTTCGTAATGAGAAACTCATTGCAAACGTCAGAGAACGGATACAAGAAGAATCTTTATTGAATGAATCTTTATTTTTCAAGGGTAAAGAATTGGGCACGTAGGCCTGTCTTACATTCTGCCCTTCACCACTCCATCTTTCATTCTTCCCACACACTTGATTTAGTACAAATATACAAATTAAATTAGGAAAAAACATATCAAAAGAGTGTAATATTTAACTAATACATTCAAAGTAAAAGAGAAGAAGTAATTAACCTAATAAAATAGCACTCACGCACACATACATACGCAGATATATACATAAACAAAAATACATTGTAAATACAGATCTTCTAACATCGTTGTTTGACTGTGAAGATGATGGCAGATGAATTTGGTGTTAACCGAGAGACCATTCATAAAATTTTAATGGAAGATTTGAGCAAGAAAAAGTTGCTTGCCGGTTTCCACTTACATGCGTTGCCTGATGACCAAAAACATCAGCATGTTGAGTACGCAAAAGACATAATAAAAACGTGTCGCAGAAATAAACATTTCTTAAATTTGATTGTTGCAGAGGATGAAACATGGATTTTCCGCTATGACCCCACAGCTAAACGCCAAAGTGCTCAGTAGAAGTCATCATCATCACCAAAAGGCAAAAGATTTCGTATTCAAAAGTAGAAAGTGAAGACAATGTTGGTGTGCTTCTACGTCAGCAAAGGAGTTATTCACAAAGAATTTATTCCAGAGGGACAGACTGTCACTATCAAAGTTTATTTAAATGTTTTGAAACGCCTATTGAAAAAGATTCTCCGAGTCAGACCCGAGTATTCAACACCTTGTAGTTTTTTCCTTCTTCATGATAATGCACCGGCTCACCGGGGGGTGGGGGGGGGGTAGTTGTACAGGAATTTTTGACCCAAAAACAAGTGTGTGTTCTCAGCCATCCACCTTATTCCCCAGATTTGTCTCTCTGGGATTATTTTCTATTCCCAAAATTAAAGCTGATATTGAAAGGACGCTTCTATGACGATACTGACGATATCCAAAAGGCAATAACATCGAGTTTAAGGGCCATACCAACAGAAGAACTGCAGAGGTCGTTCCAGTGTTTGTTAGATCGTGCCACTCGCTGTATCAATGCACAAGGGGCTTACTTTGAATAAAATACAGGTTATATCTTCAACTGTTGTTTATTTTATTTTTTATGGAATTAGTCTCATTACTTAGTTATCGGACCCTCTACTACTACTACTACTACTACTACTACTACTACTACTACTACTACTACTACTACTACTACTACTACTACTACTACTACTACTACTACTAGTACTACTACTACTACCATCCTGTTAGCTAATCTGAGACTGTTGTAAAAGGCATCAAAGCAGAAACGTGGGGTGTATTTTGTGGCCAGTTACGGCGCACTAGCCCTCATAACCGTGTTGCCCTCTGGTACAGCCATCTTTACTCATTCAGAGATAACAATAGTGATGTTTCTTTGCAATATTTAATTATGATAATAGACCATCACAGCTTTTCCTCATGTCGTGGAGGGGGGGGGGTTACATAAGATGAGACTTCGCCCTCTCTGTAAGCTGCCATACAAGGCTGCATGGTTACCTCTACAAGAGTCTGGACAGTAAGGATCCATAGCACCGTCTCCAGGCTGTTGTTAAGTAGTTCTGTTTGTAACTTACAAAGTCTTTTATGAAGTAAGAAAGGGTCTCGATCAGCTATCAATCGGTGAGCAAATCTTGAAATAGGCGCACCTTGTTATCGAAAGAGATTACGGTCAATAAAAATCCACATTTAATGAACACATCAGAAATTCTCACAACAACCCTACCACTCTTTAATGAAGTCTGCTAGAATGAAAGCCCTGCCATCTTGGTTCAGCCATGTGCTATTTGACAGTGCAAAGCTTAAATGTTTCTTTTATTGCTAGTACATGTTTTGCAGAAGCAAGTGTTTTGAAGGCTTTTACAGGTAATTTCAAGGTGTGTGTTTGTGTTTATCTCTCCACAGGCGATCGATCTCACAGACGAACAAGTGGCAGGTCTGTATCCAACCTGTGAACATTTCTCTGGTGCATTTGTGAAGAACAAACGGGGAGACTAAAGATAGGGCATCAAGTGAAAATGAGATGAATGGGGATAGAATAATGACAAGATGAAAACACTGAGAAGCAAGATAACAAAATGAAAGACATATAAAATATAGACGCAAAAAAAAGAGAGAGAGAAGATAAAACAGAGACAAAGAATAGGAAGATAAAACAGACATCGAAAAGAAGAGGGTAGAAACAAAAGTAAAACGAAGACAGAAAATGAGAAAAGACTGATGAGTATACCATAATTACTACTACTACTACTACTACTACTACTACTACTACTACTACACTACTACTACTACTACTACTACTACTACTACTACTATTATTTACTACTACTACTACTATTACTACTACCACTGTTGCTAATGCTACCACGGTTTCTATTACTACATTATTATTACTATTACTGCTACTATTACTACTACAACTACTATTACTACTACTACTACTACTACTACTACTACTGCTGCTGCTGCTACTACTAATACTACTACTACTATTACTACTACTACTGCTGCTACTAGCATTGCAATTACTACTACCTTTAATTACTGCTATTAATTTTTATTTCTCATATTGTCACTGCCGCGGCAATTACTAATTTTAATTTCTATTACATCTACTACAAATATGATTACTACTTCTACTACAGCTACTACTACTGCTACTGTTAATAGTTCTACAGCTACTACTACTGCTACTGTTAATAGTTCTACTACTACTACTACTACTACTAGTACTACTACTACTACTATTGCTACTACAACCTACTACTACTACTGCTACTGTTAATAGTTCTACTACTACTACTACTACCTACTACTACTACTACTACTACTACTGCTACTACTACTACTATTACTGCTGCTTGTGCTGCTGCTGCTGCTGCTACTACTACTACTACTACTACTGCTACTACTACTACTACTACTGCTGCTGCTTGTGCTGCTGCTGCTGCTGCTGCTACTACTACTAATACTGCTACTACTACTACTACTACTACTACTACTACTACTACTACTACTACTACTGCTGCTGCTTGTGCTGCTGCTACTACTACTACTACTACTACTGCTACTAGCACTACTACTACTACTACTACTACTACTATCACAACTATCCCTACTGCTACCGATGCTGCTCTGGAGAAGGGTGGTGTGATATCTACCTTATCAGGCTCCAAGTTTTTCATATTCTACCTGTCTCTTACTAATTATCTATCTGTCAAAGCACTAAAACTGAGGTTTCTGAGAACACTTACGCAAATGAAAGGGGTTCTGAGATCTTATCCCTTCACTGAGAATCTAGCATTGAAACATAAAAAAATATATAAAGTACAAATGTATAATCATCTAAGTCTTTTCCTGTTATTATAAGGGTTTATTTTTAATATAAAATATAAGGCCTTATTTTAAAAAATAGTTTAGTTTCTACAACGAGGGTTCTAGATCAGTGAGAAATTGTCCCCTTCCCCCCTCCCCGGAGAATTTTTAAAAAATTTTTATTGGGGGGGGGGAAGGGTCGACCAGAGATTAACAGAATAAGGCTGTTGGAATACTGATGTACAGTTTAAAAAGATCAATATTCTAAGAGAGACCGTCAGTCTCTGGTTCCGACCCTAAAGTTTCGCCCTGCATGAGACCCCCTGTTCTGCTGTATAAGCATTTACAGTAGAAAACCTTTTAGGCTGATAGAAAGGATGTTTGGAATGCTGTCCCACAAAGTATGAACACGTTCAGTAATTTTCTTTTCAAACTTTATTATCAGAGTTCAAAGAGGCTTTCAGCCTCTTCGATAAAGATGGCGATGGTACCATCACAACCAAAGAGCTGGGAACCGTCATGAGATCCCTGGGACAGAACCCAACAGAGGCCGAGCTACAGGACATGATCAATGAAGTGGATGCTGACGGTATGATGGGAGAGAGAGAGAGAGAGAGAGAGAGAACGAGAGAGAGAGAGAGGATATTATGCTTCATTTTTTATCACATTCTTCACACATTTACATTAATCACTACTAGCAATTGTTATCTTTATAGAATTAACTTATCATAACTGGTATTCTGAACTTTCTGAAATATGAAGAGGTTTCAACTTGAAGAAGCAAAGATACGGCAGTAAATATGTTAGGGAAGAGATTTAGCCAATCATCGTCTTGTTTCCACTTTCCAGGAAACGGAACTATAGATTTCCCAGAGTTCCTCACCATGATGGCGAGGAAGATCAAGGATACTGATTCTGAAGAAGAACTCCGCGAGGCGTTTCGAGTTTTCGACAAGGACGGAAATGGGTTCATCTCTGCTGCTGAGTTACGCCACGTCATGACCAATCTTGGCGAGAAGTTGACTGACGAGGAGGTCGATGAGATGATCAGGGAAGCGGATATGGACGGAGACGGCCAAGTTAATTATGAAGGTAAAGTGCTGTGTTGTTCATGTGAAAATATTAAAAGCTGTCCTTGGCTCTAAGTTAGCTCTTTTTTTTTCAAATACAAATCATGAAACTTCTTTGTTTGTATAGTTTATTGGGGAGTTATATTGTTGCTGGTGGGAATCCAGTTAAGTGATCTTTCTCTTCGGTTTTGTGGTGTACTGCAACATTATCTAGTGTTTTTTTTTAAACAACTGTTTTATTTTTCCTCATAAAAGTTATTCTTTTGTGTGGGTATGAGTTGTTTTAATAAAACAAAAGCAAAAAAAAAAGCCTCGGAAACAAGCAAAAGTATCTTTTGCGGCAGGGGACTCGGGCAACAGTGGTTCTTTCTTAGATGACCTGCAAGAAAAGGGTTGACTCAGATTAGGTGACCTGCAAGAAAAGGGCTGACTCAGTTTAGATGACCTACAAGGAAAGGGTTGACTCAGATTAGATGACCTGCAAGAAAAGGGTTGACTCAGATTAGATGACCTGCAAGAAAAGAGTTGACTCAGATTAGATGACCTGCAAGAAAAGAGTTGACTCAGATTAGATGATCTGCAAGAAAAGGGTTGACTCAGATTAGATGACCTACAAGGAAAGGGTTGAATCAGATTAGATGACCTGCAAGAAAAGTGTTGACTCAGATTAGATGACCTGCAAGAAAAGGGTTGACTCAGATTAGATGACCTACAAGGAAAGGGTTGACTCAGATTAGATGACCTAAAAGGAAAGGGTTGACTCAGATTAGATGACCTGCAAGAAAAGAGTTGACTCAGATTAGATGACCTACAAGGAAAGGGTTGACTCAGATTAGATTACCTACAAGGAAAGGGTTGACTCAGATTAGATGACCTGCAAGAAAAGAGTTGACTCAGAGACCCTATAAGAACTCACTGTGTGCTATTCATTGCAGGAAGAAATTAATGAAACCTATCAATGTGTGGAAGCAGAAAGAAAAGAAAATTGATTCATAATTTCCCTGAATTCAGCAAAAAAGAACAAATATATCCATACTACAAGAACTTAATATTGAAGAAGGCTGGCTAGTAAAGAGGATTAAAGAGAAAAACTTAAGTATTTTGGACATACTAAACGTTATGAGAATTTAGAGAAGACCGTCTTGGAAGGGTACATAATGAGAAAAAGAAAGAGAGGAAGACCAAGGCGAAGATGGCTGCAAGACATCGCTGACAGTCTGCAAATGGATGTATCTGCAGCATGGGCATCTTGCTTACAACCGAGAGACCTACAAGAGAGCTGTTAGGTTCCGCAAGGGACATGCAAATGACTGACTGACTCTAGTTCAGCAATGTAGCTGCCAGTTTAAATATTCTTTGTTTGTTTCCCGAGTGTATGGCCACGAGGACAGACTCAGAGGGCGACCACTAAGAATGCCAGAGTTTCTGTTGCTTTACTTCTAAAGTTTGGAGCAGGGATGATTGCTCTGGAGGGTGACAGCTACCTAAAACAGAGAAGAGGAGCTGGATTTTCTCTCCTGGCAGTGCTCTGAAAATATTCTCGACATTTTCGCTTGATTATACGGGCTGTGACAAGTCGACATAGTCACTTGATTATACAGCCTGTGACAAGTCGAAATAGTCACTTTATTATATAGCATGTGATAACTCTGCTGCTGCAACTAAACCAGCTCCAAATCTCTCTCCATATTTATAGATCAGGAAAATATGTACATCACCTCACCATCCTTGCCTGGAATTGAAACTCACAAAAACAAGGAAATTAGGGAAAAAAAGTAGGAACAGCTTTATTAATTAACGAGCACACAGTTGTGAGGCTTCAGTGTGAACCTTGATTATACAAAAACACACAGGACGAAGAAACAGGGAGAAAAGATAAAATATAAATTCACATGAATGCTATGTAAAATAAGACTGGAAAAAATGGAATAAAATAAAATATATGGAGCACTCAGCTTGTACTTGTAAGAAGCTGTGGCTTGTAAGAGGCTGTGTTCAGAAGTGCGAATGGTGGAGTGTAGAGAATGCTTAAATGGAGAATGAATGAACGAACGAACAGATTTTATTTTCAAAGGATTAAGTCTGCCATTCATCATACAACTTTCATTCAGTCACATACATTCAGCATTTGTTATTGAACATAATATGCACGAAATGCAAAAAATGAATAAGTAAATAAATAATTAAACTTTTCTTTCCATATACTCCACATTCTGCTTTATGTAACTAAATGAAATAAATTTAATTACATTCTCACATTCATTATAAACTAACAAATTTATAAAACCGACTTGTGATGCGTGATAGGCGGGTCGTAAAGAACGAGGGTGAGGGGGGGGGGGACTGCGGAAAGCGGAGAGAGTGATACAACGGTAATCTAGCAGGAGAGGATGGAATAGATGATTTATAGTTGGGGAAGAGGGGTTGTTATTTCATGCTGTGAGGAGGTTCTGAATTATGTTTTACACGTGAGAAAGCAGTGGAACTTAATGCAGAGGGGATACGAATGTGAAAGAGGGGAATGTTAGGTCTAGCTGAATTGCGAGTTTAAACCGTGTGGTATCAGAATCCCATATTCCAGAATGTAGCGGTTTTCAATCGCTAGGCGACTTTACCATCAGCCTGATATTATTTGATGGCTTTCACTAGAAAATCAGATTTGCCTCTGTGGTTGGGGTCCTTGACACCGAAACATTACAACTGTGCGCTCGTTAATTAATAAAGCTGATCCCACTCTTTTCCCTAGTCTATAGTTTTCTTGGTTTTATTGCAGTGGCTTCGTGTATAGTTATATACTTAGTTCTAT
The DNA here is from genome assembly GCA_009760885.1 of Achatina immaculata. Classification (NCBI taxonomy): domain Eukaryota; kingdom Metazoa; phylum Mollusca; class Gastropoda; order Stylommatophora; family Achatinidae; genus Lissachatina; species Lissachatina immaculata. The sequence continues at coordinate 36,989,479 of CM019702.1, read as the reverse complement.
ATACTTATGCACTAGTTACGAAGGGTGACTGATAAGTTCTCGACATAAGGTACAAATACTTGAAACGCACAGTTGATATTAGGTGCATTTGTAGATTAAACACCAAGTTTCAAGAAATTAACCGCAACCAATTTTTTTTACAGGCTACTGAAGTGGTAAAGGGTGACAGAAATTGAGAAAATTGAAACAATTTCTCATCGAGCAATCATTCGCTACCTCTGCATCAAGGGCTTATCATCGAAGGAGATCCATGAGGATATGGTAGAGACTCTAGGGGAGAGTGCCCCTTCTTACAGCACAGTGAAGAAATGGGCAGCTCAGTTCAAACATGGAAGGGAGAGTCTGGAAGATGATCTCCGTCTAGAAAGACCAAGAACGATAACCACCAATGAAACCACCGGCAGAATCCATGACATTATAATGGAGGATCGACGTCTAACTGAGCGGTACATTGCTACTGAGTTGGGCATCTCACAGGAATTTGTTCATGCCATTATTCATAATGATCTTCAAATGACAAAGGTCTCGAAACATCTTGGAGCTGATCACAAACGACAGCGCCTCAACATGTCAAGAGACAATCTTGGCCATGTTTTTTTTTTTTACAGATCCTGAAAAGTTTCTTCAGCAATTTGTAACTATGGATGAGACTTGGGCTCATCATTTGCAACCAGAAGCCAAAGAACAATCAAAGCAGTGGAAACGTCAAAGATCCCCACCTCCAAAGAAAACAAGGGTGGTTCTGTCTGCAGGCAAAGTGATGGCTTCTATCTTTTAGAATTCAGAAGCTGTGCTATTGGTAGACTATCTTCAAAAGGGCAGAACGGTCACAGGGGCCTATTAAGCTAATCTTGTGAAGCAACTGCGTGTCAAATTGAAGGAAAAGCGTTGAGGGAAATTGATGAGAGGAGTCATCTTTCAGCAAGACAATGCTCCTGTTCATAAGTCGGCGGTGGCAATTGCTGCCATTCATGAATTGGGCTTCCAGCTTCTTGAACATCCTCCTTATTCCCCAGAATTGGCCCCTTTGGAATATAACCTGTTTACCAAAATAAAAAAGAAACTCAGTGGTCGCAAATTTGCTTCAGATGATGACGTCATTCATGCTGTAGACCACCTCCTACTGGCATACGATGCTAACTTTTACAAAGAAGGGATTCATATGCTTCAGGATCGCTGGACTAAGTGCATAAACTTGCAAGGGGACTATATTGAGAAATAACCCAAAAAAGTTGTCCACAAATAATCAGTTGTACCTTATGCCGAGAACTTATCAATCACCCCTCGTATTCGTGTGCAACAAAGAGGGTTTAAACCATCCAGTAATCATCATCTTCGGCTGTTTACGTAAACCACTGACAAGCCGGTTGAAGGGTAGAAACCAGTAAAAAAGCTACATTACAGTCTCTTTTTTGCCATTTGTTTCGAATCTGGGCATTTAACAGCTTGTGCTGGATTCCTCTGTGCTTTAAAACACACGTTTTTTTTCTTCAAATGGTGTGCCGCTAGACAGTTCGAGTTGCGCCATCATATTTTTGGAGTAAAATAATTTTGACCGAATTCCACCGCATTTTTTTGCTGATTTATATCATAAACACACGCCAGATAGAGAACTCATATAAATTAAGGTATCAGGCTCTGTCCACAGCCAGCTGAAATGGCCAGAAATTTATTACCTAGCTAGCCAGGTAATTGGAGATAGAATCCCACTTAAAGTGAAAAGAGCAAATAGTCAGCGTGTGTGTGAAGTAACCTCCCTTCGCTGAGGGGCCGTAATGATTTCGTCTTCGTTATTTTCTGCATATATATATATATATATATATATATATATATATATATATATATATATATATATATATATATATATATATATATATATGCATCTATATTCCAGCATCACGCTGGAACGCCTGGAACAATTTCAACCAAACTTGGCATACGTATGACTTACAATCTGAACAATGCACCGAGGGGGTTAGATCACCCCTAGGATACCCCTATGACCCCTAGAGGTAGGGGTGACATGTAAAAATAATCGAAAATGAACGACATTAGTGTCGAATCCTTAGTTTTCTGTGTCGCTTAGATGAATAGTGACACTCCCGACGCCGTTTAAGTCCAAGTTCAGCCTCCAACGGCATGAGGGCCCTAGAGGTGGGGTGGCACGGGGTGACATGTGCAAATAATCGAAAACGACCGACATTACTGTCGAATCCATAGTTTTAAGGGTCGCTGAGATGAATAGTGACACTCCCGATGCCACTTAAGTCCACGTTCTGCCTCCAACGGCATGGGGGGGCCTAGGGGTGAGGGTGGAATAGGGTGACATAAAAATGAACGTATGTGTGTATGTTAGAGCACCACGCTGGAACACATGGAGTAATTTCAACCAAACTTGGCATATATTTGATTTACAATCTGGACAGTGCACCGAGGGGGTTAGATCATCCCTAGGATACCCATATTACCCCTTGGGGTCGGGGTGACATGTAAAAGTAATAGAAAATGAACGATATTAGTGTCGACTCCATTGTTTTCGGGGTCGGTAAGATGAGTAGTGACACTCGCAAGTTCAGCCCCCATCGGCACATTGGGGGGGGGGGGGTGGTGGTGGTGATGTGGGGGGAAGGGGGTGTGAAGTGGTGAAAAATAAAATGTCCAAATTGAAGGAGATTAATGTCGAATCCATAGTGTTCGTGGTCTTTAAGCTGATTGGTGACAGCCCTGATGACAATTAATCTCGCGTTTAATCAAATAGAAGGAATATAACTCCGTAGAACCGTCTAGAATCTGTAGAACCTTCTGGAAGGTTGTGGAAATGATTAGAACATTGTAGAAACTTCTAGAACAGTGTGGAACTGAATAGACCTCTGTAGACCCTTCTAGAAGGCTGTGGAAATGTATAGAACGTTATAGAACTGTCTAGAAGGTTGTGGAAAAGAATAGAACTATGTTGATTGGTATAAATAAATACCCGGGCAACGCCGGGTAATCAACTAGTGTGTGTATGTGTGTATACATACATAATATGAAGATAGTCAATGTAGTGTGCTAAATTTGAAAATGCTAAAAATGTACGGTTACCTGTGCGAGAATCCATCGTTAATTAAGAATACAGGTGAGCCGCGACAGAAATTTACGCTATCCAGTGTGCCACGAATTGAAAAATCTTTGGAATACTGCTTTTAAAAAAAATATCCATGTTGCTTGCCTTATAAGGTAAAAAGGTAAAATTCTCGTTCCCATGACATTAAGGCATATTGTGGAATACGGTGTTAGGTCCATATTTTCCATGACCTTCGGCACATGAAAGTGTGATGTGGTCAGTATCACCCCTGCCTGCATTTACCTTCCCAGATTTCTCTGGTAGCCATTTTTACAGGCTGGGTGAACCCTGGGACCTTTTTGTTGTTGTTGTTGTTATTGTTGTTGTTGTTGTTGTTGTTGCTGTTTAACAGAAAAAATCCCACTACTGGGACTGAACCGGGTACCACAGGATCAGTAAACCGAGTGCCTACCCACTCAGCCAAGCATGTTTCTTGACTTATCCTCAGTAAAATACTGATTGTATATACAGTTATATTTCTTTTTTTTCTTGTTTCTGAGAATAATAATGTTTAGCCAACAGATATGTTCCTAACGTCTTAGTTTCAGAGATAACTGGAGTTTTGTGTCATGTTATATCATATTTTGTCATGTTATATCATATTTTGTCATGTTATGTCATATTTTGTCAAGTTATATAATATTTTGCCATGCTATGTTGTGTTTTGCTTTGTATAAGAGATGCTTATCTGCTATCGACCAATATCTTGTAACACTTTCTTGACGTGCTTCGTGGAATTGATGTGGCACAGTAGCCTGACGAAGAGAGAAGCGTGGACCATGTCGTGTGCTGAGCTTGCTCCGGTTTCTGATAATATAGCGGATGGGATGGCATCCTTCGTCCTCTTGTTTAGGCCTTAGAAATGAGGGGAAAAACACATGGAAGTCTTTGTCGCCGCCATCATCATCATCATCATCATCATCATCGTCATTGTCGTCATCATCATCATCATTCGGCAGAAAATCCTAGGGTTAATTTCCGTAGCAATATTTACAAAGTATTATGACATTAGTCATTACATCTGATCAGTCAGTCATACTGTTCATATTCTGTCAGACTTTTCCTTGCTTTTCTTTCAGAATTTGTCCGAATGATGACAACGAAGTGAAGCCTACGTGAAGAGAACATGTGCCTATTTAAGATATTGCTTAGAATGTTCATGAAATGATCATATGTGGCCGACTGGAGGAAAATATGACTGGTTTTTTAAAACAATTTTGTAGAGCGTTCAGTTCCTCACCAATCAGATCACGTGACGCGCTTTCTTGTGAATTATATTATCTGTTTTAACGTATTTTAAAACCACTGAGTGTGAATGTAATAACTTGTACGTTTGTCCTTTTTCTATATAAAGTTATTGTATAATTACTGGTTTTTTCTATATAAAATTATCATTAAAACTCACATGCGTTATTTTAAATGTCTGAGTCTACAAGCGTTGTTTACAAATACTGAGAGAAAGGTAGATGTATTAAATATGTATAACCAGATGTGTCTCATATGTATATATATATATATATATATATATAGAGAGAGAGAGAGAGAGAGAGACAGAGACAGAGATAGAAGAGAGAGAGAGAGAGAGCCAGTTTTGGACTTTGGCTGCCAGAACTACTGAATGTACAATACACCTGAATTTTCTTTCATCACCGTGTAGCATCTCATCAGGAAAAGTCCCTGCAATGATTCTTCAGCCTGGTCTATATCATGCTTTAAAGATAATCAATCTGAACTGATTTCTGTTCGTTTTCTTAGGTCGGAACATCCTTTTATAACGTGACCATCATCTTGATCTAATCCATTCGATGTTTCTCTGAAGTGCAGTCTTACTCGCTTGTGTTAAAGAAAAAGTTAAAATGTTTAAGGATTATCATTACTGTTTTTTTTTTGGGGGGGGGGGAGATTCACAAAGGTCACTCTTCAAAGAGTGCACTTACTCCGTAGCACAAGCAAGAATTCTGACCATATCCTAGTATCTTCAGTCCGAGAAGACGAACCGATATCAATGTGGCCTTTCTCGATTTATATATGTCATTATTATTAGTAGTAGTAGGTACCGTGCCTGAGAGAGATGGAGATCATGCTTCTCCATCTTGAGCGGTCTTTGATGTTTCCATTTAGTTCAAATGCTTTTCTTTTTCTATGTCACTTGGTCAGTCCACTGAGATATTTTTTTTCTTGGCCTTTCTTCCTTTTTCCCTTGAATTTTCCTGTCATTATTAGCTTCTCCAACTTCTGTTTCCTCATGACTAGAAATTTTCTTATCATTTTAACTAGTTTTCATTATTGTGAAACTTCGTTGAAGACCTCTTCGTGTGTTTTTATGTCTGTCCAGGATATCTGTTGCATAATTTTTTTTTTCAAGACCACATCTCTTTTGCTTCCATTTTCCTTTCATCTTTTTGGTGACTTTCCAACTTTCAAAACCATATAGCAAAAGGTCTCCAGAACTCAAAGAACACAAATTCAGCGTCTCCAGGGAATCAGTTTGTCTGCTCTATCTATATCAATAAAGGCGAATATATCTTACTCCTATAGCATGTCACACGGAAATTCTCGCGAAAATGTTATGCACTGAAAATTGTGGTCTGCACTTCTAGAATCTAAGAACTCACCAGGAAAAGCACCATTGCTCACGTGTTTGTCCGCCCTATCTTGAAGATCTATTGTCTTCGTCAGCGTGGTCCCTATTGTTCTGTTGCTTAAATGGAAAGCCATTCTTCCCCTCCGTGCACGGCCCGTGTGTAATGAAGCCTCTCCCCGGGACCAGAAACAGTTAGGCCCCCCTTTTTTTTACAGTTACAGCTCGTGCCACAAGCGATCCGTGACGCTCTGTTGTTTCTAAAACCACTGGACCGTGATGATAATAAATATTGTAATCGGACAAAGCCTCGGCCACTGAAAGGGCAAAATGTCAGCCTGTCCTGGGAGTCAGTTTCTCCCCAAACCAGGAATGAGGTGAAGCATGTCTAGACCTGTAGTCTTTCAGCTGTGTCTAGAAGCTAGCAACAAATCACCGGAATAATTCACCTCACGAGGCCATCAGCCGCATCATTAACCACCGGAGCGAAGTGCCCTCACGAAATAGTGGCTGGAAAATGAGAAATTGGGGAGATATTTCCTACAGCTAAATGATACCCATTTCCTGTATTGGCTATCATGTCCACATCATTTTGTGGCCAAATTTTAGTCTTGTGACTCTATCAACTATGAATGGTGAATGTACACTGCATACATAGTCACTGCATCTGTTTCCTCTTTTGGTAACTGTTATAAATGGCTTCCCATTCTAGAAGAACTCGTAATGTGCAGTTTGCCTCTTGTTCTTTGCACTGGACTGTTTCGGTATATTATTGTGGAAACACCAAATAAAGAGAGCAACAAAGAGAAGTTTGAGTAGAAAAAAAATCTTCTGGCATTTATTAAAGCCAGAAGTTCAAAAAGTATAACTTATGTTGACAACAGAAGAGTTTATTCATACACACTGAGTATACGTTCCTGTGCGTATTAAATTGTGTTTCTATACCTTCCATATTAAATGACATTTATTCCAGAATTTCTTTCGTGGTCCTTTGCACAACTGACACTTTCTCTCGCTCTATACCTCTCTCGCTCTTCCACCAGTGTTCTCTCTCTTTCATAATTCTCTCTCTCGACACTAGTTTTCTTATTCTCACTCTCTTTCTCTCTCTGTACTCACTGTCAATCTCAGTCCCTTTCTCAGCTCTCTCTTCCACTCTGTCTCAATTCTCTGTTCTCTGTCCCCCTCCCCCCTCTGTCTCTCTCTTTTATTATGCTCATTAACAAATGCTGAATGACTGTGACTGAGTGAAAGCTGTATGATGAAGGGCAGAATGCCAGACGGGCCTGCGTGCCCAATTCTTAACCTTTGAAAATAAAGTATGTTCGTTCGTTCGTTCTCTCTATCTGTCAAATTCACCTTAACTCCCTCTTTCTACTCTCTCTCTCTCTCTCTCTGAACTCTCTCCCTCTCTCTCTCTCTCTCTCTCTTTTACCCTCAGTCTCTTTATCAACTCTCTCTCTCACTTACTTTCTCCTTCAACTCTCTTTCATCTCCTTTCTCTCTCAATTTCTATTTCTCACTCTCTCAGTTCTCTCTTCCCTCTCTCTCTTTCTCTCTCTACTCTCTCTCTCTTTCTCTCTCACACACATCTGTTAAATCTCATTCGCTGAGACATTAAACCTCAGTTTTTCAGAATCTTGTAAAATGCTTCCATACAACCCTGAAATAATGCCAGTCGTCGGGCAAATATTTACAACTTTACCTATGATAACTGATAACTCGTTTACGATTTGTCTGGGAGTGATTATGGCCTTTATGTTCCCCCAACGCTGCAGAGAACACTCTGTGGTATTTTTATTCACAAATAAAGGAGCATTTTAAACGAGTTTTAAAGCTTCTGAAGACGAGAAAATAAAACTCCACCAAAGATTTACTGATAAGCGGTGATCTGGTATTTTTTTTAAAAAGACAATCATTTGAAGTTTTATCTCAATGAGGCCATTTTTATGTTCGTTTCTGCGAATTTTATGCATTTGACTATAAAACATGTTGTATGTAAAGGCACTTAACCTCTTAGAGTTTTTGTCAAGAGGTATCTTTCTTTATGAGAATGAACAAAAATATTTTTTAAAATTGACAAAAATTAGATTTCACAGTGTTCGTATATGCCAAACTTATGCTTTTATAAATTATAATTCAAGATTTAACATGTTTTTTTTCCAACCTGCTTCAGGAAATAAGGAAACTATCATATAGATCACATAAGAGAACATACGGAAAAGTAATGTCTGCTTTTACAAAAAATTGATCAAGAGTGCCGATATCTATACAAAAGGAAAACAAATATCAGAAACTCGTTTCTTCACTTTTAAACCTTTTAAACAATTAATTCTTCTTAGTTTTGTGATAAAAATATGACAGAATTGCTGAGGTTGACGATTCCGCCAGATCTTCATCTCAGTATTCGAGGACTGCTAGGACAAAGTCACGCTCTCAGAGTTGCTCCTTGAGAAAAGGGACCAGACGAAAGTTGGATGAAGTCATGCCAGGAGTGTATGGTAGATGATTCAGCACATTATTCTTTCCCCCATCTGCCGAGACTCATGTAAAGTTCAGTTTTCTTGTAACTAATTTGAGAGCAAATACCTTACAGCCTGTGTCACAGCATTGTACCTTCAAGCCTATGTCACAGTATCGGGCCTAACAGCCTATGTCACATTATCGGGCCTAACAGTCTATGTTCTTTTAACAGCTTGTCAGTGACAGTCAGTATCGTGCTATCAGTCTTCCTGTGACAGTCAGCAGAGTGCTATCAGTCTTCCTGTGACAGTCAGCAGAGTGCTATCAGTCTTCCTGTGACAGTCAGCAGAGTGCTATCAGTCTTTCTGTGACAGTCAGCAGCGTGCTATCAGTCTTCCTGTGACAGTCAGTATCGTGCTATCAGTCTTCCTGTGACAGTCAGCAGCGTGCTATCAGTCTTCCTGCGTGCTACTTTCGGACGTCAGGTTAGCACCCCACACTGATTCCTCTTCAGAAAAAAGTTATTTCGCAGTCTGAAAGCTCTTAAAAAGCACAAAGTAAACTTTATATCTCTAACCAGGTAAACATTTCAAAAACGAATGAGCAACTGGAAAATGGAGAATGCCAAAAACGACAAATTCAAGGATATATTCAAAATTGCAATATAAGAATGTTCTACATCCAGTGTTTTTTAAACACTGTAATTTGATGTACATTTGTATATACTTCATTATCATTACCAAAAATCACCACCATCACTGTTATCATGTACCCAGTCAGAACCGTGCAAAGTGTATCGGTGAAGCCATTTTTACCAGTGACCGTGGACAAAATGTAAACAACGTAACCTCTAGCTATTGGATGTACTTTTTGAAGGATACTATGGGAAACAAAACACAATAAACATACGTAGAACAAATAAAATATATTCAATATACACAAACAGTTCTATAGAAAGCTGGTGTTATATAATACGATACAGAATGTTTTTCATTCAAAATTAAATTTAAATCAAATGAAAAAAAAATTCTTGGATCCATATTTTTACCCCCCTCGCCTAAATAGAGGGAAGCAACCAGTGAAAAATAAGTGGCTGTCAACAGAAGAGTTCAGGTCCTTAATGTTGGTAGATGCAGATTATCTTCATTATCTTTTGCTAGAAGTTGACAATTAATTACTGATAGTTTCTTCTCTCATATCAAAATGAAAAACAAGTCTGCCTTCTATATTAAATTTTCTTTTCTTAACTCGGATAAAATATGCACTTCAAAATAATTATTTTATTTCCGGAATCTCAAATTATTTAATATTTTTTGTTGGGCTGCAGCAAAGTACTAATAAATTCTCCGTGCAAAGAGAAAGATAAATGATTTCTAATAATAAAGTTCTTTTTTTTTTAAATGAAGAAGATAAATATCCTGTGATTTAGCGAAATATACATCATTTTCATTATCATTTGTTAAACTGTCCTCATATCACACGTCTCTGTATTATACTGTGTGTTTCAAAGGAGTGAAACAGGGATGTGTACTATCATCAACATTATTTATCTTGGCAGTAGACTGGTTAATGAAGGAGGCAACATCAGACAAACGCAGAGGATTACAATGGACCCTTGACACAGTGCTGGAGGACCTTGACTTTGCGGACATTTGTCTATTATCAAGCAGTCACAAAAATATGCAAGATAAAATAAACAAGCTAACTCAGAATGCAAACAACATAGGACTAAAGATCAACGTAGGAAAGACAAAGTTAATGAAGCAAAATGTGAACAACAGAAATGTACTCAGAGTAGATAACAAGTTAGTGGAGGAGGTCAACGAATTTGTATACCTTGGCAGCAGAGTAGTAGAAAATGGAGACAGCACAGAGGACATCAACAGCAGACTTACTAGAGCAAACCAGGCTTTTGCAATGCTGCAGAATATATGGAAATCAAATAAACTAAGCATAAATATAAAAATCAGGATATTTAAGAGTAATGTTCTAAGTGTACTACTCTATGGAAGTGAATGCTGGAAAATCACCAAAACTATAGAAAACAAGTTGAATTCTTTCCAGACTAAATGTTTACGAAGAATTAGGAAAATATTTTGGCCAAACACCATAAGAAATAACATCTTATTAGCAGAAATGCAGATGAAACCACTGACAACAATTATTGAGGAAAGACGCTGGCGATGGTTGGGACATGTGCTCCGAATGATTGACAACCCACTACCAAAAATAGCACTAAGATGGACACCACAGGGGACCAGAAGTAAGGGTCGACCAAAAGAGACATGGAGAAGAACAACAGAAAGGATGTTGAGCAACAGAGGGCTCACCTGGGCAAGAGCAGAAAAAAAAGGCGAAGAACAGGCATTTGTGGAAAACCCTTGCGGAAGCCCCATGTGCCCTGGGCACTTAAGGTTCAGAGAGAGAGAGAGAGAGAGTCTTCCTGTGACAGTCAGTATCGTGCTACCAGTCTTCCTGTGACAGTCAGTATCGTGCTACCAGTCTTCCTGTGACAGTCAGTATCGTGCTACCAGTCTTCCTGTGACAGTCAGTATCGTGCTACCAGTCTTCCTGTGACAGTCAGTATCGTGCTACCAGTCTTCCTGTGACAGTCAGCAGCGTGCTATCAGTCTTCCTGCGTGCTACTTTAGGACAGCAGGTTAGCACCCCACACTTATTCCTCTTCAGAAAAAGTTATTTCGCAGTCTGAAAGCTCTTAAAAAGCACAAAGTAAACTTTATATCTCTAACCAGGTAAACATTTCAAAAACGAATGAACAATTGGAAAATGGAGAATGCCAAAAACGACAAAAATTCAAGGATATATTCAAAATTGCAATATAAGAATGTTCTACATCCAGTGTTTTTTTAAACACTGTAATTTGATGTACATTTGTATATACTTCATTATCATTACCAAAAATCACCACCATCACTGTTATCATGTACCCAGTCAGAACCGTGCAAAGTGTATCGGTGAAGCCATTTTTACCAGTGACCGTCGACAAAATGTAAACAATGTACCCTCTAAGCTATTGGATGTACTTTTTGAAGGATACTATGGGAAACAAAACACAATAAACATACGTAGAACAAATAAAATATATTCAATATACACAAACAGTTCTATAGAAAGCTGGTGTTATATAATATGATACAGAATGTTTTTCATTCAAAATTAAATTTAAATCAAATGAAAAAAAAATTCTTGGATCCATATTCTCTCCCCCCCCCCCCCCCCCCCCTTTCCTAACCCGGCCTAAATAGAGGGAAGCAACCAGTGAAAAATAAGTGGCTGTTAACAGAAGAGTTCAGGTCCTTAATGTTGGTAGATGCAGATAATCTTCATTATCTTTTGCTAGAAGTTGACAATTAATTACTGATAGTTTCTTCTCTCATATCAAAATGAAAAACATGTCTGCCTTCTATATTAAATTTTCTTTTCTTAACTCGGATAAAACATGCACTTCAAAATAATTATTTTATTTCCAGAATCTCAAATTATTTAATATTTTTTGTTGGGCTGCAGTAAAGTACTAATAAATTATCCGTGCAAAGAGAAAGATAAATGATTTCTAACAATAAAGTTCTTTTTTTTTTAAATGAAGAAGATAAATATCTTGTGATTTAGCGAAATATACATCATTTTCATTATCATTTGTTAAACTGTCCTCATATCACACGTCTCTGTATTATACTGTGTGTTTCAAAGGAGTGACATAACGAAGAAGTGACATGACAGAGGAGTGACAAAACAAAGAAGTGACATAACAAAGGAGTGATATAACAAGGGGATGACATAACAAAGAAGAGATATAATGAAGAAATGACATAATGAAGACGTGGCACGGTTAGGTCACGGTTAGATTAAAGTTAGAGATAGGTTTACGGATAGGTTTTATGCATTGGGGTATGTTTTATGCACTGGGGTATGTTTTATGCATTGGGGTATGTTTTATGCATTGGGGTATGTATAATGCATTGGAGTATGTTTTATGCATTGGGGTATGTTTTATGCATTGGGGTATGTTTTATGCATTGGGGTATGTTTTATGCATTGGGGTATGTATAATGCATTGGAGTATGTTTTATGCATTGGGGTATGTTTTATGCATTGGGGTATGTTTTATGCATTGGGGTATGTTTTATGCATTGGGGTATGTTTTATGCATTGGGATATGTTTTGGGATTAAGGTTAAAGATTAGAACACATGTACCGCCCCGTAGACGAAAAACTTTGCGGGATTGCATATAAAATGCATCACAGGGCAACAGTTGTCAACAAATGTGATTTGTCAAACAATTTTGTTAATGTACAATAATAGTAAACGAGTTAAATCGACGAGTTGAATTCATTTGTAATAATTTTTATCTGTTACTTATTTGGTTTTTCACTTTCGAATTATTTGTAAATAAACTTATCTAACTGTCACTTATGTGTTATGTCACTTCTTCGTTATGTCACTCCTTTGTTATGTCACTTCTTCGTTATGTCATTCCTTTGTCATGCCCTTCTTTTGATATGTCACGTCTTCATTATGCCACTTCATTATATCTCTCCTTTGTTATGCTATTCCTACGTTATGTCACTCCTTTCTTATTAAACTCCTTTGTTGTGTCGCTCATCTGTCATGTCACTTCTTTATTATGCCACTCCTTTGTTACGTCACTTCTTTGTTACATCACTTCTTTGTTATGACACTCCTTTGCTATGTCCCTCTTTTGTTGTGATATATCAAAAGAGGAACATGACAGAGAGTGACATAATGAAGAAGTGATATAACAAAGGAGTGACATAACGAAGAAGTGACATAACACATAAGCGACAGTTAGATAAGTTTATTTACAAATAATTCGAAAGTGAAAAATCAAATAAGTAACAGATAAAAATTATTACAAATGAATTCAACTCGTCAATTTAACTCATTAGCTATTATTGTACATTAACAAAATTGTTTGACAAATCACATTTGTTGACAACTGTTGCCCTGTGATGCATTTTGTATGCAATCCCGCAAAGTTTTTCGTCTACGGGGCGGTACATGTGTTCTAATCTTTAACCTTAATCCCAAAACATACCCCCATGCATAAAACTTATCCCTAAACTTACCTCTAACTTTAATCTAACCGTGACTTTTAACTCTAAACCTAACCCTAGCCTTATAATCAAATAATCTTTTATAATCACGTAATCCGTTGATTAACACAAAGTTGTCGTTACGATAGTATTCCTGCACTCCACTGAAATTCATCTCTGATTTTTTTTTAAATTTACGTCACCCCTTCAATATTTCACTCCCTTGTTATGTCAATCAATCAATTCTTCACTTCTTTATCATGTCACCCCTTCAGTATATCTCTTCTTTATCATGTCACTCTTTCAATATGTTCCTCCTTCCGACCGCTTCCATTGGATTTAGAGGACAAAGAGATCTCTATAGTGTCATACAATGAACAAATTAACTGGCATTTGCATGGAAAGTATGCAGACTTTGGCGCTGTGTCATGCAAGTATGAAGAAGTCTGTGCTAGCACGTCCTTGTAGAATGTCAACGTGTCCTCTGCGTTATTTCGTTTGCATCATCCGAAGGAATTCTGGGGGGAGAAAAAGGTATTAGTATTATAAACGATTATTATAATAATCAGATCTCAGCAATGCACCACTCATTATGTGGCTTGTCATATATTGGTAGACCTAATACTAAATTATGTGGCGTGTCGTATATTGGTAGACCTAATACTAAATTATGTGGCTTGTCATATATTGCTGGAACTAATACTAAATTATGTGGCGTGTCATATATTGGTAGACCTAATACTAAATTATGTGGCGTGTCGTATATTGGTGGGCCTAATACTAAATTATGTGGCTTGTCATATATTGCTGGAACTAATACTAAATTATGTGTCGTGTCATATATTGGTGGAACTAATACTAAATTATGTGTCGTGTCATATATTGGTGGAACTAATACTAAATTATGTGGCGTGTCATATATTGGTAGACCTAATACTAAATTATGTGGCGTGTCATATATTGGTAGACCTAATACTAAATTATGTGGCGTGTCATATATTGGTAGACCTAATACTAAATTATGTGGCGTGTCATATATTGGTAGACCTAATACTAAATTATGTGGCGTGTCATATATTGGTGGGCCTAATACTAAATTATGTGATGTTGTGGTGTAGCGAATAATGCACTCGCCTAATGACCAAAAGGTACATAATTCAATTTCGCGCTTAGGCGAAATTTTTCAGACCGAACAGGCACCGGGGTCAACCAGACCTAAAAAAAAAAGTACTTTGGGCTCAAAAACAGATTCTGACATCCCTACCTCAAACTGTGTATTGGCCTAGAAATGTGAAGGCATTAACACTTCACATCCTTACCACATGCAAATTCTACCTGACATAGAATGTATCTGTTATGCAAGACTTTATGTCATCAGTGTCAGACCCACTAACATACATTAAGCAAGGCCTATTAACATACAGCTTTAATAAATATGTCTGACACAATGGCGTGGCATCTAACTACAACATTGTCCAGTATTATCTGTGTCAGTTCTCATGACGTCATTTATATCAGGTAGATAGAGGTGTATGGTACTTTTTTTTTTTTACAAACGATAGAGAGAGTGAGAAAAGTGAGGGAAAAAACACAAATAATGAAAAACATGCAACATCCAATATTTCAGCGCGAGCTTTTTTCAAGGATTACATACACAAACAAACATATAATAACAGAAGAAAAATGAAAATGAAAAACTTAGCTTCGTGGCATCCCTCCTTGAACACCTTTTTTTTCAATTTCTTTTTCATTTTCATTTTTTTCCTTTATTTTATGTTGTGTTTGTTTTTTTTTTTATATAATCCTTGAAAGAAGCTCACGCCGAAATATTGGATTTTGTATGTTTTTCATTATTTGTGTTTTTTCTCACTTTTCTCACTCCTTATATCGCTTTGTAAAACTGTACCATACACCTCTATTTACCTGCATTACTAGAACCAGTTTTACTACAGTCGTTATCTCTTTTATCTGTCATTTATGTCACACCTGCTTATACGGAAGTAATCCACAAACATTAAAAAATTTAATACAACTTGACCTCAATTTCTAGTTTCTAATAGTGAGATTTTCATTTATGGTGGTTTTTTAAAACCATGCTTAATAAGTTTCTTGCCACGTGAGTCTTGGAGTTCAATGGTAGAGAAATATTAGTTCACGTTCCACAACACTTATTTTTGACTTATTTTCCTTGTTAATTAAAAAAAAAGATAGAAAAACCTATCAATGAATATTACGAAGCTGTCAACGTTAGCTTAGACCCCACGTGCACGAGACTTTTTTAACATCTCTCTCTCTCTCTCTCTCTCTGAACCTTAAGTGCCCAGGGCACATGGGGCTTCCGCAAGGGTTTTCCACAAATGCCTGTCCTTCGCCTTTTTTCTGCTCTTGCCCAGGTGAGCCCTCTATTGCTCAACATCCTTTCTATTGTTCTTCTCCATGTTTCTTTTGGCCTACCCTTACTTCTGTTCCCCTGTGGTGTCCATCTTAGTGCTATTTTTGGTAGTGAGTTGTCAGTCACTCGGAGCACATGTCCCAACCATCGCCAGCGTCTTTCTTCAATAATTGTTGTAAGTGGCTTCATCTGCATTTCTGCCAATAAGATGGTATTTCTTATGGTATTTGGCCAAAATATTTTTCTAATTCTTCGTAAACATTTAGTCTGGAAAGAATTCAACTTGTTTTCTATAGTTTTGGTGATTTTCCAGCATTCACTTCCATAGAGTAGTACACTTAGAACATTACTCTTAAATATCCTGATTTTCATATTTATGCTTAGTTTTTTTTATTTCCATATAGTCTGCGTATCCATTTTTGCTTTAGCAGACTGGACTCAGATCTGCTTCGCCTTTTAACAAGCTATTGTTATTTCAAATTCTGCTAGTGCGGCAGCAAATTAAGCCCCAGTCTTTACTACTGGCTTGACTGAAGCGCGAAGGAGCAGGTCTAGAACCAACTCCTTTCTCTCCGAGAAGGCGATCGGTTGAACTCTGTGCCGCGGAACTGTAAGCAATTTCTAATCAAAACAAACAAACAAACAAACAAACAAAGCTTCCAATGACACAGACCTTCATAGTTGACCTGGCCATCTCCATCAACGTCTGCCTCCTTGATCATCTCATTTACCTCCTCTTCTGTCAACATCTCGCCCAAGTTTGACATGACCTGTCGCAGCTCGGCAGCGCAAATATATCCGTTCCCATCCTACGAGTTGCACAAGGCAGAAATATTAATGACTTACAAGAGACCTAATCAATAAGTCGTGTCCCTCAGCTGTGACCGCAGGCAAATAATGTTGGGGCTAGACCCATAATGTAAATAAAGAGGTGTTTTTTTTTCAATGTTTATAGATTGTTTCATCAAGAAAAAAAAACGTATGAATTTCGTGTTTTCCAAACACACACAGGGGAAAGTTGTGCTTAGTTCAAAGCTTTACTTGTTTGTCAAGCATACACAAACAAACATATAATAACAGAAGAAAAATGAAAATGAAAAACTTAGCTTCGTGGCATCCCTCCTTGAACACCTTTTTTTTCAATTTCTTTTTCATTTTCATTTTTTTCCTTTATTTTATGTTGTGTTTGTTTTTTTTTATATAATCCTTGAAAGAAGCTCACGCCGAAATATTGGATTTTGTATGTTTTTCATTATTTGTGTTTTTTCTCACTTTTCTCACTCCTTATATCGCTTTGTAAAACTGTACCATACACCTCTATTTACCTGCATTACTAGAACCAGTTTTACTACAGTCGTTATCTCTTTTATCTGTCATTTATGTCACACCTGCTTATACGGAAGTAATCCACAAACATTAAAAAATTTAATACAACTTGACCTCAATTTCTAGTTTCTAATAGTGAGATTTTCATTTATGGTGGTTTTTTAAAACCATGCTTAATAAGTTTCTTGCCACGTGAGTCTTGGAGTTCAATGGTAGAGAAATATTAGTTCACGTTCCACAACACTTATTTTTGACTTATTTTCCTTGTTAATTAAAAAAAAAGATAGAAAAACCTATCAATGAATATTACGAAGCTGTCAACGTTAGCTTAGACCCCACGTGCACGAGACTTTTTTAACATCTCTCTCTCTCTCTCTCTCTGAACCTTAAGTGCCCAGGGCACATGGGGCTTCCGCAAGGGTTTTCCACAAATGCCTGTCCTTCGCCTTTTTTCTGCTCTTGCCCAGGTGAGCCCTCTATTGCTCAACATCCTTTCTATTGTTTTCTCCATGTTTCTTTTGGCCTACCCTTACTTCTGTTCCCCTGTGGTGTCCATCTTAGTGCTATTTTTGGTAGTGAGTTGTCAGTCACTCGGAGCACATGTCCCAACCATCGCCAGCGTCTTTCTTCAATAATTGTTGTAAGTGGCTTCATCTGCATTTCTGCCAATAAGATGGTATTCTTATGGTATTTGGCCAAATATTTTTCTAATTCTTCGTAAACATTTAGTCTGGAAAGAATTCAACTTGTTTTCTATAGTTTTGGTGATTTTCCAGCATTCACTTCCATAGAGTAGTACACTTAGAACATTACTCTTAAATATCCTGATTTTCATATTTATGCTTAGTTTTTTTTATTTCCATATAGTCTGCGTATCCATTTTTGCTTTAGCAGACTGGACTCAGATCTGCTTCGCCTTTTAACAAGCTATTGTTATTTCAAATTCTGCTAGTGCGGCAGCAAATTAAGCCCCAGTCTTTACTACTGGCTTGACTGAAGCGCGAAGGAGCAGGTCTAGAACCAACTCCTTTCTCTCCGAGAAGGCGATCGGTTGAACTCTGTGCCGCGGAACTGTAAGCAATTTCTAATCAAAACAAACAAACAAACAAACAAACAAACAAACAAAGCTTCCAATGACACAGACCTTCATAGTTGACCTGGCCATCTCCATCAACGTCTGCCTCCTTGATCATCTCATTTACCTCCTCTTCTGTCAACATCTCGCCCAAGTTTGACATGACCTGTCGCAGCTCGGCAGCGCAAATATATCCGTTCCCATCCTACGAGTTGCACAAGGCAGAAATATTAATGACTTACAAGAGACCTAATCAATAAGTCGTGTCCCTCAGCTGTGACCGCAGGCAAATAATGTTGGGGCTAGACCCATAATGTAAATAAAGAGGTGTTTTTTTTTCAATGTTTATAGATTGTTTCATCAAGAAAAAAAAACGTATGAATTTTCGTGTTTTCCAAACACACACAGGGGAAAGTTGTGCTTAGTTCAAAGCTTTACTTGTTTGTCAAGCAGACACCACAAACACTATTCATAAATATAATAACACACCTGAGGTAGATATTTTCTTCCTTTTTTTTTTTTCTTCATCACTTTCGTTCTGTTCCCTGCCTCACGTTTATCCTTCTTTCAATACTCTCTTTATCAGTGTTTCCTTCAACGATCCTTTCATTATTTTTTTCTTTTCTCCTTCTGTACGGGAAAGAATCGGGAGATATATCGTCTATGTAAATTACGAGAAGGCTGCTGGGAAGGATGACGTCAGAGTGAGAGCAAGCCGGCTGGCCATTTTGCAGATTTCAACGGCAGCAACAAAGCTTCCAGTGTTGAACCTGTTTTCAGTAATTCGTTGATGTCTCAAGTATGCCTACACTTTTTTTTTTCGGCGAGTGGTTATACCAAGAGGAAGTGAGCTAGTGGAGTCTAATAAGCCATTTGTGGTGGTCATATATATATACGAATGTGGGTCACCTCGTTTCCATATCAAGTGCCTAACGCGAAATATGTAACAAGAGCGGAGTTATGTTTTGGTTTTGATTGTGCTGTTAGCATGTAACAATAAAATGAGAAGAGTTTTTATCATGAACTACTGACTCTTATATTCATCGTCACACAAGTACATGCATGCGCCTTTGTATACCAACAAGAAGACAGAAAGGGAATTGCGGATTGTTAGCCATTGCCTTCCATAGATTATGTATCCTTGTGATGTGTACTGTTACAGAAGTAGTCAATGACTTGATTTTTTTTTACGCAGTTTGACATTCCGATAATATATTGAACTGCATCCCTTTGATCATACGATCATTGTAATATATTTGCCCCCCCCCTACATTTCCTTTGCTACCTCCGTCATCCTGTAATACTCCTTCCTCAGGTTATCAGTCATTTATTTCTTTCTCTTCAGCATTGTTTCTTCTGTTTCTTTCTATTTCTTTCTATTTATCCCTTCTTTCCTTATGACCGATGACCATTCTTTTCGTGCCGTATCGTGTAAGTTGTTAGTTTTGTCTATTTTGTGCAACCCCTTGTTGTTTCCTATCAGTTCAGATGCTTTAATTTTTCCATGCCAGATGGTCACTCTGCTGAGATATGGTCAGTCTGCTGAGATATGGTGAGTCTGCTGAGATATGGTCAGTCTGCTGAGATATAGTGAGTCTGCTGAGATATGGTCAGTCTGCTGAGATATGGTCAGTCTGCTGAGAAATGATCAGTCTGGTGAGATATGATCAGTCTGGTGAGATATGATCAGTCTGCTGAGATATGATCAGTCTGGTGAGATATGATCAGTCTGCTGAGATATGATCAGTCTGCTGAGATATGATCAGTCTGCTGAGATATGATCAGTCTGCTGAGATATGGTGAGTCTGCTGAGATATGATCAGTCTGCTGAGATATGGTGAGTCTGCTGAGATATGATCAGTCTGGTGAGATATGATCAGTCTGGTGAGATATGATCAGTCTGCTGAGATATGGTCAGTCTGCTGAGTTATGATCAGTCTGCTGAGATTTTTCACTTTATCACTGAACATAGAATACAGCGAAGATGGTCATGCCAGAAGGATGAGACATTTACTATAGTCAGGACTGACGGTGAAACTTTCAGCTAACGCAAAAACATTAGAAAAGCACTGGCGAAACACCATACAGCATGGAGAATTTTCCAGCTCCGGGCAGAATCGTTGCAACGTTAGACTAGAAGATACAAAGATGCACAGATTTCCATGCGGGAATTTCAGTTCTTAGGGCAGGAGGAAAGGCTAAGGCGGTGTCCGTTTTGGCAGTTAGCGACCTAAAGTTGCATGACCCGTTCTAAAAAATCCGACACAATGCTGTGCTTCAACGTCTCCACCTCCGCTCACCCCCTCCCCTCTTTCCGGCTGCAAAGAACACCAGCTTGTAGTTCAAAGGAGACTTAAAAAGGAGAAAAAGAAGAGTAAAGAAAGATGCTTGCAGGACACTGTAATAAAACGTGGTGTGTAGTTACCATGTGCACGGTTATGTCACTTCATCATGCACAATTCTGCTCAAAAATTTTCATAAACAGTTCTCGTAAATCTGTTTATTAACAGTTCTCCTGTATCTGTTTATACGAAGTTTGTTTTTTCTTAAATAAGATCTAATTAGGTCGAAACATCAAGTCTGAAAACGTTAAGACTGTATAAACCGAATCTTAGTCGAAGTTCACTTTAGGGTTTTTCGCCCCGCACAGGATGATGATAGTTGCAAGAAGGCATTCTAAGAACTCTGTGTTCAGCAGCATTTGCATAGACCGCTACAGCTTTGAGGTAGTGATGCCAGCACCTGTCCTTACTGTCTTTGCTTTCCTACATTAAACCCCAGGTACCCATTTTTGTGAGGTTGGATTGACTCTGATGTCGGTAGGTCCGAAAAAAAAATTTCGGACGCGTGCGAAATCGAACCAGGGACCTTCTAATCGGCAGGCGAGTGTACTAACCACTACACCACCGTAGCATCAAAGAGTCATTATAATGAAAAAAAATGTTTCAAAGGAAATACGTATTTAGCACAAAATTAAAAGAATATGAATTGAAATAAAATGAGCTTCCGAAAGGTCGATTTTTTTTCCCACTTTAACAATCTATCCCCATTTGTTCCCACAAGCTGGGATCAGAGGTCACGAGGTTAGTGACTAGGTGGGCTTTAACTTGCTTTAGTGGACTGGCTACACTGGCTTAAAGTCTATCCTTAAACAGCTCTTGACCCAAGAAACCGACGGTCTCCCGCTCATTCACGAGTATATTCAAGACTGATACAAACGAAATGGACAAATGGAAAGCGGATTCTAATGTTAATAACAATGGATGATACATGAGCAAAAAAAAGAAAAAGGGAGAGCATGTCAAAGAGCCTGTTTATGAGATTTTGTTGCTTATTTCGCGTTAAATTTTATTTTGTTTGGAGGGAAGCAAAAGCTGACCTTGTCAAACACTTGGAATGCCTGGAGCATCTCATTTTGCTGGTCTCTTTCATTCCCTTTCCGGGACATCATCCCGAGGAATTCTGGGAAATCTATGGTCCCGTTTCCTGTTGAGAAATATATATATACACACACACACGCATTTCACATGACATCGTATCCCTAAATAGATAGGTAGGTAGGTAGGTAAGTAGGTAGGTAGGTAGGTAGGTAGTTAGATAGGTAGGTAGACAGATATATCCTGTCATGCATTAGAAGGCACATAGGGATATGGTGTTAGTGCCCATATTTTCCTTGACCTGTCAGCACACTAGAGGGTGATATGGTCAGTATCACGCCTGGCCGCCTTTCCTTCCCCAGCTCCAGAAGAAGTTGGGTACCCATTTCTACAGCTGGGTGACGGGTGCCTCCGGCCGGATTCGAACCCCCGACCTTCGCCATGAGAGACCAGTGCACTAACCACTACGCCACTCAGACACGTCCCTAAATAGGAATGTACAATAAGAACTCACTTTTTCATGGAGATTATATTTGTGGGAATCCGTGAAAGGAGAATAAACGGAGAAAGCCAATGGAACTACTGAACACCTAGAGGTCCTTGTCGGTCTGTTTTTGCTTTAGCAAAATTAGACTTTTAGTGGTGCATGTTTTCAGTTCCATCAAATCTTATCACAATCATCATCTCGTTATCATCAATGATACCATCGTCATATTATACATAGTGCTATACCGGGCACTGTATGAGACCCCATTCTTTTATAGTTCTTGGTCTTGTTATGAGACGGGACCTTTTATTTTGGTTATATCAAATAGGTTTTTCAATTCTGTCGCCACATTTTCAACAGTGATCATCATTCTGGACCTCTGCGCTATTCATAGGTATTTCTGTCTGTCTGCATAAGTCCGTCTGTAAATATCTGTCGTCAGACAAGTGATTGACGATTTGTTGAAGGTTATGACAGGCAGGCAAAATTTACAAGCAGGTAGGCAGGCGATTGGACAGGTAGGTAGATAAGCAGACAGGAAGGCAGGCAGACAGATAAATAGACAGACAAGTTGTGGACAGAAAGTGGCATATACATACAAGTATGTAGCATAGCATAATAAATCCTTCAACATACACATAATCAGGGTTTCCGACGGGAATTCTGGAAGCAGATTCAAAATATCCTCTTCCAAACCAACCATGTTGATGAACAATTCTTTTTTGTATCCGCTACACAAACTCTCCGGGCAACCCTTACAACAGGGGATGTCCAACAGGTCCTGGAGCACCACATCTACTGAACCCCTCTTTCATAAGCTTGGGCATAATATATAGTAGTATAAAACACAACAAATACAGAAGTACAATGAAGCAAGCTTGCTTCCACGCTTGTATCCAAGCCACATGAATAATGTATGGAAACCGTGCCCGCAGCTGATGCTACGAGAGATTATGTCATAGCAATAAAACCGTGTCTATGCAGACACACGTACACAGGAATCCCAGACAACATTTGAGTGCTTCGAACTCTCCCCGCACCGTATCTGAAATCACTTGCCACGCCCCATTAAGTTCTACATTTGGTACCCATAAAACAGTTTTCGTAACAGTGGGTGCATACATGGCAGATCACGCCAGGGGGAGTTGCTGTTCACACAATCATTTGCATTTAAAGTGAAAAAGCAGGTACAAAAGATCAGCCATAAGCTGAAGATAGAACAGATTTCAAATGCTGGAAAAAAATTAATGCTCGTGTAATGTTCCATTAACGTGGAACATTATTTCATTTACTATAGCTGCTATTCAGGCATAATATGGGAGAGGGGTGGCACAGAAGATACCTTTCTCCCGGGGTCCGTAGGATTTTTCTTGTTTTAGCTTTTAGGGGAGAGGTCGAATTAGTGGATGAAAACAGAGCAACTAAATCAATACAGTAAGCGAGGAAAACAGAGCAACTAAATCAATACAGTAAGCGAGGAAAACAGAGCAACTAAATCAATACAGTAAGCGAGGAAAACAGAGTAACTAAATTAATACAGTAAGCGAGGAAAACAGAGTAACTAAATTAATACAGTAAGCGAGGAAAATAGAGTAACTAAATTAATACAGTAAGCGAGGAAAACAGAGCAACTAAATCAATACAGTAAGCGAGGAAAACAGAGCAACTAAATCAATACAGTAAGCGAGGAAAACAGAGTAACTAAATTAATACAGTAAGCGAGGAAAACAGAGTAACTAAATTAATACAGTAAGCGAGGAAAATAGAGTAACTAAATTAATACAGTAAGCGAGGAAAACAGAGCAACTAAATCAATACAGTAAGCGAGGAAAACAGAGCAACTAAATCAATACAGTAAGCGAGGAAAACAGAGTAACTAAATTAATACAGTAAGCGAGGAAAACAGAGCAACTAAATCAATACGGTAAACGAGGACAACAGAGTAACTAAATCAATACGGTAAACGAGGAAAAAAGTAATTAAATCAATACAGTAAGCGAGGAAAACAGAGTAACTAAATCAATACGATAAGCGAAGAAAACAGAGTAACTAAATCAATACGGTAAACGAGGAAAACAGAGTAACTAAATCAATACGGTAAGCGAAGAAAACAGAGTAACTAAATCAATATGGTAAACGAAGAAAACAGAGTAACTAAATCAATACGGTAAGCAAGAAAAACAGTAACTAAGTCAGTATGGTAAACGAGGAAACTACGAGATTGCTCTCGGAGGCTCTGCTGTTGTTAATCTTATAAACTTTTAAATACTTTGGCACCTCTGTGCATTTCGCACGTATGCAACAACAAAACATGTGCACGACAATGTGACTAGTATTTCAGAAGAAAGACATTCAAGCAAATATTGAGTTCCCATCAGAACTGCAAATTATTTCCCATACTTCTACACGTGATACCAAGCTTCCAGAAAGAAACAAAAATATTGAATAAACTGAAGCAAACAGCCAAAAATACAGTAATCCGAACAGTCAAAAATATAGTAATCCAAACTCAAATATGCATAAACAGTGAACTAAACAGTGCAAATAACATAATCAAATCGCCAATGATTCGACCTTTTAATTAATAAAATAAAATTCCGAGATCGAATTGAATGACAAATTAACAAATTAAATATCAGAAAATACAGTTAAGTAAATCAGCGTAGAAAGACATTTTTCAGTTTGCTTTCGTGACAACTTCAGGGGGAAAAAACGAATAAAACCCTCATAGTAAAGGTTGCCAGCATTGTTTTCATTGTTCCGAGTGTTGAGATGGTCGTAACTTAAAGGCAACATTAATTCATTTCCAGCTTAGCTCTGTAAACTCTTCATTATCATTCGAAACAAAATGCTGAATTTTTGGACAGTATCAAGGACAGAACTGGGTTCAATTTTGGCTAAATCTGCCATGAAAGTAGAGGACATAGTAGAAGACATAGTAGAGGACACAGCAGAGGATGAAAGTAGAGGACATAGTAGAGGATGAAAGTAGAGGACACAGTAAAGGACACAGTAGAGGATGAAAGTAGAAAACATAGTAGAGGACATAGTAGAGGACGAAAGTAGAGGACATAGTAGAGGATGAAAGTAGAGGACACAGTAAAGGACACAGTAGAGGATGAAAGTAGAAGACATAGTAGAGGACATAGTAGAGGATGAAAGTAGAGGACATAGTAGAGGATGAAAGTAGAGGACATAGTAGAGGATGAAAGTAGAGGACGCAGTAAAGGACACAGTAGAGGATAAAAGTAGGAGACATAGTAGAGGACATAGTAGAGGATGAAAGTAGAGGACACAGTAAAAGACACAGTAGAGGATGAAAGTAGAAGACGTAGTAGAGGACATAGTAGAGGATGAAAGTAGAGGACATAGTAGAGGATGAAAGTAGAGGACACAGTAGAGGATGAAAGTAGAGGACATAGTAGAGGATGAAAGTAGAAGACATAGTAGATGATGAAAGTAGAGGACGTAGTAGAGGATGAAAGTAGAGGACATAGTAGAGGATGAAAGTAGAGGACACAGCAGAGGATGAAAGTAGAGGACATAGTAGAGGATGAAAGTAGAGGACACAGTAAAGGACACAGTAGAGGATGAAAGTAGAAAACATAGTAGAGGACATAGTAGAGGACGAAAGTAGAGGACATAGTAGAGGATGAAAGTAGAGGACACAGTAAAGGACACAGTAGAGGATGAAAGTAGAAGACATAGTAGAGGACATAGTAGAGGATGAAAGTAGAGGACAGTAGAGGATGAAAGTAGAGGACATAGTAGAGGATGAAAGTAGAGGACGCAGTAAAGGACACAGTAGAGGATAAAAGTAGGAGACATAGTAGAGGACATAGTAGAGGATGAAAGTAGAGGACACAGTAAAAGACACAGTAGAGGATGAAAGTAGAAGACGTAGTAGAGGACATAGTAGAGGATGAAAGTAGAGGACATAGTAGAGGATGAAAGTAGAGGACACAGTAGAGGATGAAAGTAGAGGACATAGTAGAGGATGAAAGTAGAAGACATAGTAGATGATGAAAGTAGAGGACGTAGTAGAGGATGAAAGTAGAGGACATAGTAGAGGATGAAAGTAGAG
Organism: Achatina immaculata; assembly: GCA_009760885.1. Taxonomy (NCBI): domain Eukaryota; kingdom Metazoa; phylum Mollusca; class Gastropoda; order Stylommatophora; family Achatinidae; genus Lissachatina; species Lissachatina immaculata. The sequence continues at coordinate 36,963,512 of CM019702.1, read as the reverse complement.
GACATAGCAGAGGATGAAAGTAGACGACATAGTAGAGGATGAAAGTAGAGGACACAGTAAAGGACACAGTAGAGGATGAAAGTAGAAGACATAGTAGAGGATGAAAGTAGAGGACATAGTAGAGGATGAAAGTAGAGGACATAGTAGAGGATGAAAGTAGAGGACATAGTAGAGGATGAAAGTAGAGGACATAGTAGAGGATGAAAGTAGAGGACATAGTAGAGGATGAAAGTAGAGGACATAGTAGAGGATGAAAGTAGAGGACATAGTAGAGGATGAAAGTAGAGAACATAGTAGAGGATGAAAGTAGGGAACATTGTAGAGGATGAAAGTAGAAGACATAGTAGATGATGAAAGTAGAGGACATAGTAGAGGATGAAAGTAGAAGACATAGTAGATGATGAAAGTAGAGGACATAGTAGAGGATGAAAGTAGAGGACATAGTAGAGGATGAAAGTAGAGAACATAGTAGAGGATGAAAGTATGGGGACATAGTAGAGGACATAGTAGAGGATGTAGAAGAAAGGCGTTCTTTATGCTCTTTAATTTTGCCTCCTTCCAGGTGGGACGGAGAGATGAGACCAGAAGAATAATTGCAGAAACGTTAGTGGAGTGGGGCTGGGGGTTGGGGAGGGTGAGGTGGGGGTAATGCAGAAACTACGGGATGAATCGAAAAACATGGAGGTGAACTGCAAAACCCGTTGTAAGCTAGAAAGCATGAACCGAGATTGTCGGTTTATGACAGGTCTGCATCAGGCCTGTGACGAGTTTGTGACAAGAGGCGTGACAGGTCTGTGACAGGTCTGTAACACAGTCTACACACAATAATTAGTGTATAAGTATACAACTACACACGAAGCACTGCAGTAAAGCTGTGATACCAGAATGTATAAAACAGAAAAAAGTAGGAGCAGCTTTATTACTTAACGATTACAAAGTTGTGACGTTTCGGCGTGAGCCTTAATCATACAAAAACATACAGGACGAAGAAATAGAGAGAGGAGATAAAGTATAGATTCACATGAATACTATTAAAAAAAATTTTTAAGTACTTAGCTGTAAATTGTAAGGTGTGGCTTGTCCGGAATGGATTTAGTAGAACGTGGAGACTGTTTAAATAGAGACCTGTGATATGTGGTCGGTGGGTTGTAACTGGGGGTGGTGGATGGGGAACCGGGGAGGGGAGAGAGAGTGATACAATATTGACCTAGCTAGGAGAAGTCGAAACAGGTGACTGGGGAAGAGGGGTTGTAGAGTGATGCTGTGAGGAAGTTTGAAAAGTAAGAATGGGTGGACTTAGTGGAGAGGTACTATAATGATTGAAGATCCACTAAGTCCACGTTCTACTAAATCCATTCCTGACACACACCGCCGGACAAGCCACACCTTACAATTTACAGCTAAGTACTTTAAAATTTGTTTTAATAGTATTCATGTGAATCTATACTTTATCTCCTCTCTCTATTTCTTCGTCCTGTATGTTTTTGTATAATTAAGGCTCACGCCGAAACGTCACAACTTTGTAATCGTTAAGTAATAAAGCTGCTCCTACTTTTTTCTGTTTTATACATTCTGTAACACAGCCTGTGAGAGGACTGAATAGAGGAAGTTTAACTTGTGCTTCGTGCTCCTCTACGAGGTGAGCATGAAGTTCAACCGATGGCGGATAATACAAGAAAGTAAACCCTTCATTTAACGGAACTTGGATCTAACAGATTTTGGATTTAACGGACCGCGCAAATAATAATAATAATATTAATAATAATACAATGTTAAATTTCCTTCCATATCGCTCTTCAGACACTGAATAAATTACTTGTATCAGTATAGTAACGCAAGATATTCGTTAGTAACACTGTCAGAAAGGTAAATAATTACTACATATTCTTTATTTTACTTTAATAGTGCTAACCTGTACAGTGCAGTTTACTGTACTAAAGCTTTCTTACACTTAAAAAAAAATAAAATAGAACAAATGGTGAAAAAAATGACCCCCCCCCCCCTCTTCCAGAGTTCCATCCAATTTAACGTACACACTGCACTGACGGACACCCATCTCCCATTTGAGTCCGCTAAATCGAAGGTTTTCTCGTAACTGCTTCAGACACGTGGCACACTCACCGTCAGCATCCACCTCGTTGATCATGTCCTGTAGCTCGGTCTCTGTTGGGTTCTGTCCCAAGGATCTCATGACGGTTCCCAGCTCTTTGGTTGTGATGGAACCGTCGCCATCTTTGTCGAAGAGGATGAAAGCCTCTTTGAACTCTGTGTGTAAGAGTGGGGGGGGGGGGAACCAGATAGTGAGTATTACAGCAGGCATGACAAAGAAAACAGCACAGAATTTCATGTGTGGGAGGGAGGAGTTTTGATACTTTGAATCAAAAGATAAGAAAGGGCAAAGATGCTGACCTATTTGGCAATCAGCGACCTATAGCTGACATGCTAGCGTTAAGATTGACTGACCAAGATCCTGTCCCACCTCTCCTCTGGTACCACCAATAACAGGCCCCGCCTGGCTAGTCCCCATGGTGGCGGAGTCTGCTGAAGAAGCACTGCATACCTTCTGCTCTTAAGCTCCACTCAACGAGTGAACAAAACAGCCGCCATAGCCAGCTCCCAGGCTAGTACAGTGTCTCAACACCTCCACAGCTCCCAGCCTAGTACAGTGTCTCAACACCTCCACAGCTCCCAGGCTAGTACAGTGTCTCAACACCTCCACAGCACTGTCTGCAAAGAACACCAGCTTTCAGTTCCAGGAAGATAGAAGAACACCAGCTTTCAGTTCCGGGAAGATAGAAGAACACCAGCTTTCAGTTCCAGGAAGATAGAAGAACACCAGCTTTCAGTTCCAGGAAGATAGAAGAACACCAGCTTTCAGTTCCAGGAAGATAGAAGAACACCAGCTTTCAGTTCCAGGAAGATAGAAGAACACCAGCTTTCAGTTCCAGGAAGATAGAAGAACACCAGCTTTCAGTTCCAGGAAGATAGAAGACAAGACAAGACAAGACATCAAAAGACAGGTGATCTGATGGCTGCGGGAAAACTAGCTCTAGAAGAGTAGTGCGTTGTGTATGGTGCAGTTTTAACAAAAAATGATGCAAAGAACTCAAGATGAGAAGCACTGGCAAAAGAAGCAATGAAATGAGCACTTACAAATGTAAAACAAGCACCAGCAAACCAGTACTTTAATCACGTAATGAGTAATTTATGTAATCGTCTCCCATATCAGCAAACATACGCACTCTTAATCTGGCGTCCTCCACCTCACCGATCCCGTTCCTGTCTACATTTCCTCACGTACATGTCGGGTACGAAAGGGTGACGAGTATGATTTCTACCTTTTTTTTCATTCTTACATTTCTAGTGCTGTCCCTATTATACAGGACATGCTTTCACGTGATATCGCTGCTTTCCATTAATCATCATCATCATCATCAGGTGCTGTGCCGACTGGCGTTGGCTATTATGCTTCTCCAGAGTACCCGATCCTTCATGCATGCCATCAGTTCAGTTGGTGATCTCCTCTCACACCATCCCGTCAGACTGTCCAGTATCATTTCTCTTGGTCTTCCTCTTGATCTTCTTCCTTCTATTTTTCCTGTTGTTATAATATTTTCAATGCCCCCTCTTCTCATTGCATGTCCTATGAAAGTACATTGTCTCTCTCTTATCTTTCTGACAAGGTTTTTTGTCTCTCCAGCTCTTCTCATACATTCTTCATTAGTTATTTTTGCTGTCCGGGGGATTCGCAACATTCTTCTAATAAACCACATTTCTGCTGCTTCCAATGATTTTTGTGCAGACTTGCCTATTGTCCATGATTCACTTCCATATAACAAGATAGGTTCAATATAGCATTTTAGGACTCGTTTTCCAACATTCATTGATAAAGATGTGTTAGCTAAAATGTTTCTCATTCTCTGAAATGCAGTCTTTGCTTTGTCTATTCTGTTCCTAATTTCTGTTTTGCATTTCCCATCTGAAGCTATTACTGCTCCAAGGTATTTGAATTTCTGCACCTGCTTTAGAATGGTTCCGTTTAATTTTATACTGCATGCTGGTGGATTCTGTTTCTTAGATATAGCCATAGTCTCTGTCTTTTTGATGTTCAAAGTAAGGCCTTTCTGTTCACTTTCTTTGGCGACTTTATCCAAGAGATTTTGTAGGTCTTGTTGGTTCTCCGCTATCAGTACTGTGTCGTCAGCATACCGAAGGTTGTTAATATTGTATCCTCCAATTTTTATGCCTGGTTCTGTGATGATTGTTCTTAGAATATTCTCGCTATACAGAGAAAAAAGGTCTGGAGATAGTACACATCCTTGTCGCACCCCTTGTTTTATAGGTTGATATTTTCCAATTCCATTTTCAACTCGAACTGCTGCTTCTTGCTGCCAGTATAGATGTTTTACAATCCTCAAGTCTTTGTCGTCTATATTGATGTCTTCAAGCATTTTAATAATTTCACTATGTTTCACCTTGTCAAATGCCTTGGTGTAATCAATGAAGCATAAGTAGAGATCTTTCTGTACTTCTAAAGCTCTTTCTGTTAGTGTTCGTAAAGCATAAATGGCACTGTGTGTTCCCTTTCCTTCAACAAATCCAAACTGTTCATCTGCTGTTTCCATTTTTATCTTTTTCCTTGTTCTTCTCATAATTATTCTCAGAAGTAGCTTCGTTATGTGACATGAGAGGCTGATAGTCCGGTGGTCGTCACATTCCTTTGCACCTGGTTTCTTTAGTAGTGCTATAAACGTTTTCCATTAATACACTGCACATTATTTTTTTTCTCATATGGACAATCAAAGAGTTCGCAGGTACTTACATAGCATACACGATTCACGGTTGGTTGAACATAAGTTATTTAACTGTTTCTAAACCGGTTTATTCTGTTTCTTTTTTTTTTAACATTAAAATATTAAAGTAGAATACACATATGAAAACAGAGGATATGATTATTTAAAAGCTGTCTGTGTTGTCTAGTGATTTTGTGTCTGGTAGCACATATGTGTTATGAGTATTCTGTCGTGTAAGTAGATATGACCTGTTTGTCATAACAAACTTTCCACTTGAGTTTCAGGAACCCATTTTTTTACAGCTGAATCGACCGTTAAACTAATATATGAAGATATTTCATTC
>CM019702.1:36943376-36953376 GCA_009760885.1 Achatina immaculata | reverse complement strand
GCAAGTAAATAATGAAACAGGTTTGAGTTAAAGGATGAAGTATTACCAATGGATTTACCAATGGAGAGAGAGAGAGAGAGAGGGAGAGAGAGAACAGAGGGTAGAAAGTAGGATATATGTATCTACTACATTTATATTGCTATATAAATGCAATCAAGCGTTATTAAGAACTACTTATCTCTACTTATCGATAACTTAAGTTACTCCTGCATTACTTGCATTACATAAAAAGTAATTCTTTTCACTGTCTGTAATATACATACACATATGAAACAACGCGTCAACAAATCGCCTCAGAAAATGAAACTTTCTAGTCCATGGTCATAACCGGTGATAGTCAGTCATTTGCATGTCCCTTGTCGAACTTTGCCTCCCTAACAGCTCTCCTATGGGCGTCTTGGTTGTAAGCAAGATGGCCTGCTGCTGATGCATCCATTTGCAGATTATCAACGACGTCTTGCAGCCATCTTCCCCATTATGTACCCTTCCAATACAATCTTCTCTAGATTATCATGACGTTTAATGTGTCCAAAATATTTCAGTTTTCTCTGTTTAATCCTCTTTTACTAGCCAGCCTTCTTCAATATTATGTTCTTGTAGTATGGATATATTTGTTCTTTTTTGTGTCCATATTTGGAGAACTCTTCTGTAGCATTTACATTCAAAGGCATTTATGTGTTTCTCGGCTGTTTTGTTAAGTGTCCAGGTCTCACATTTTGCGATGGGTAAGATGCATGCCCTTAAAAATCTTATTTTTTGTAGTTCTGTCTGTTCCTCTCCACAGATTCTTTAGTTGTTTTACTTTCTGAAGAGCAATAGATGTCCTCCTTTTAATTTCCCTCATTGTATCTCCATTATTAGTTAGTAGTAATCCAAGATATTCAAAACTCTCCACTTCTTCCAATTTTTCCTCATTGATACATATTTCAGCTGCCTTGTTTGTTTTGTCAGTTGTCATCAATTTAGTTTTCTTTGCATTAAGACAGGTTTTGCTCTTCGCTGTTCTTACGGACTGACATAATTAGTTTTTGCATTCCTTTTTGTGTTGTGGACAGTAATACTGTGTCATCAGCATATCTAATCTCTGGTATTTCATAACCTCCAATTTTTATGGCATCGTAACATTGTTTGATAAGAGCTAGGTTTTTAATTGTGACCCGAAGACAAAGCACCAAAATTCTTCTAGAGGAAAAGCTCAAGATAATCAAACCCCCCCCCCCCAAAAAAAAAGACCGGACAATCGAAGAGAAAAAAAAAAACAAGCACACTGTGGTAGTTTTCTAGATCAAAGAAATTTTGCATCAAGAATTTGTCCCTGCTAGCCAGATTGTGAATTCCAGCTTCTACTAGGGTGTTCTGCGACAACTGCTTCAAAATGTGAAGAAATGCTCCAGCATTGCAAAAATGAACCATGAAACTATTACAACTATGAAACTATTACAACTATGAAACTATTACAACTATGAAACTATTACAACTATGAAACTATTACAACTATGAAAAACTGGCTGTTTCACCAGGAAAACGCCCCTCCTTCACAGTGCACTTAACACCCAGGAGATGTTGGCCATAAGAACAATGTGGTTGTTTCTCCCCCCCCCCCCCTCATAGTTCACTTAACACCCAGGAGATGTTGGCCATAAGAACAATGTGGTTGTTTCTCCCCCTCCCCTCATAGTTCACTTAACACCCAGGAGATTTTGATCACAGAACAATGTGGTTGTTTCTCCCCCTCCCCTCATAGTTCACTTAACACCCAGGAGATGTTGGCCATAAGAACAATGTAGTTGTTTCTCCCCCTCCCCTCATAGTGCACTTAACACCCAGGAGATTTTGATCATAGAACAATGTGGTTGTTTCTCCCCCTCCCCTCATAGTGCACTTAACACCCAGGAGATTTTGGTCACAGAACAATGTGGTTGTTTCTCCCTCCCCTTATAGTGCACTTAACACCCAGGAGATTTTGATCATAGAACAATGTGGTTGTTTCTCCCCCTCCCCTCATAGTGCACTTAACACCCAGGAGATTTTGATCATAGAACAATGTGGTTGTTTCTCCCCCTCCCCTCATAGTGCACTTAACACCCAGGAGATTTTGATCATAGAACAATGTGGTTGTTTCTCCCCCTCCCCTCATAGTGCACTTAACACCCAGGAGATTTTGATCATAGAACAATGTGGTTGTTTCTCCCCCTCCCCTCATAGTTCACTTAACACCCAGGAGATTTTGGTCACAGAACAATGTGGTTGTTTCTCTCCCTCCCCTTATAGTGCACTTAACACCCAGGAGATTTTGATCATAGAACAATGTAGTTGTTTCTCCCCCTCCTCTCATAGTGCACTTAACACCCAGGAGATTTTGATCATAGAACAATGTGGTTGTTTCTCCCCCCCCCCCCCCCCCCAGCAAAGGGACAATGGAATGAGCGCTGGAACCATTGTATCGGTGCGCAAGGGAACTACTTCTAGAGTGGTGATGGTGGTCAGTAGTCGTTATGATAAGTTGATAAGTTTTTACATATTCATAAGACCAGTTTGGATAAATTCCTATATAAATATATATATACTTATATATCGCCAGTAATAACTTCTCTAACGTGTCCAGGGACACTGCATACAGCCTGTATATACTGTAACTCCCTTGCACAGGGACATAAATTCGGTTTCAATTTAACTTTTCTTAAATTGAAGTTCGACATTTAACAAGAGTAGCAGTTCAGACGGCGACCAATATGAGGAAAATCTGTGGGCGATGTAATTAGACCAGAAAAGACATGTAATAGAGGAAAGAAGGAAACTTGACGAAAAAAGATGACAAATATGAATAACAAGTTTTATTGTTTGAAACACTGAAGGACACAACCTGGCTCTTCTGTCAACAAAATAGCGCTAAGTGAAGAATTCAGATAATTTTAGTATCGCGGAAATGTCAGCCTCTATTTCGTTTTGACAATATTTGACCTGTCTGGGCTAGACAGGTATACGAGGAGCTAATACCACGAGCCAATGAGCACAAACAGGACATTGAAAGGGGGCTGGAAAAGTGGGTGTGTTGGTTGAGGGGGGGAGTATATGAACTGGATCAAAAGCGCCATAGATCTTAGTTGGAAAGGTCTCATGCAGTGTTGAAAATGAGTCTGGGATAAACATGTTTGTTGCAGCGAAATAAGTTCTTGAATGAAGTGGCAGAAACTGGGTTTCGGGTTTTAGTTCAGCCACATGCTGGTAGGAGAACTTTATGATGTCAATTTTGTCTCCTTGTCCTAGAAATCTACATATGCTCTACCCGCCAAATATCACTTTAAAACTATTCTTTGGCGTGTCGTATTTCCAACCTTTCTACATCCAAAGGACCATTTTCATAGCTGCATGTATGTTAAAGTAGCTTATACGTGATATCGCAATGTCAGAAACCCTTGTTAACTACTGTTCCATAAACTCTTCTTAATTATTGTTCAATAACCTTGTTGTTCCATAAAACGTAGTTAACATTTGTTCCATAAACCCATGATAATTATTGTTCCATAAAACCTTGTTAACTAAAACTTGTTCCATAAAACTTTTGTTAAATCTTGCTCCCGTTATGATTAACGTCATTTACATTATTATTGCTCAACATAAAATAACAAATTGCTATGCAACATTCGTGTCCTCCTTATGAGAGAGTGAGAGAGAGAGAGAGAGAGAGAGAGAAAGAGAGAGGAGCACAAAATGACTGTCCTTCTAGCAAGGATAATAAAAAGCTAAATGTTTAATTTTTCGTCTGCTGTGCTATTTCTTTTTGTGTTCCTTGAAAAAGACTTTCGTCGAAATATTGGATTGTTGTATGTTCTTCATTTATATATGCTCATCTTACTTTCTTCCATTTTTGTTTCTATCCACTTTCCTCAATCTTTCTATCTTTTTTGTAAATACACCCTTTTCTGCCCTCATATTTAACCCCTTTTATGACTTTTTGAAGCTGAAGGAGCTGGCTTTCTACGACACAGTCACTGGAGATGAATTCTGGGTACAGTCACTGGAGATGAATTCTGGGTACAGTCACTGGAGATGTATTCTGGGTACAGTCACTGGAGATGAATTCTGGGTACAGTTACTGGAGATGTATTCTGGGTACGTTTACTTCCTTCCGGAGACAAGGGCAGCCAGAAAGGAAGTTTCCACAATTCCGTCGGTGGAAAGTATTCACGTTCTTCTGGGACTGTGAAAGCCCTATCCTGGAATATTACACGCTCAGTGGGACCACTGTCAACAGCGAAGCATGTAGTGATCTGTATGAGAAACATTTGAAACATACAGTCAGGTCTGGTTTTCTCAGTTCTCTTATTATGGCATGATAACGCGCGGTCTCATTTAGCACGTGCAACATTTCAACAAATTACGAATCTGCGTTTGAATGGTTTTTTAGTATAATATTAAATCTGCATATTTACCCACGTAAATATACAAGTATAAGTATACACACGTATACAATAAAGCTGTGATAACAAAATGTTAAAACTATTTAAAATAACAGTAGAATCAGCTTTATTATTTAACGAGCTCACAGTTGTAACGTTTTAGTTTACATCTTAATCTGACAAAAACATACAGGACAAATTAATAGGGAAGGAAGATAAAATATAAATTTACGTGAATGCTAAGCAACAAATAAGAATGGGGGAAAATTAGAAAATAAGGGAGCATTCAGCTGTGACTTGCAAAAAGCTGAGTCAGAAAAAGCGCCTTGCGGAGTATTGTGAATGTTTAGGTAAAAACGTGAGATATGTGATAGGCTGATGGTAAAGACGGGATAGGGAAAGCGAAAAGTAGAGATATAATGGGAATCAAGCCAAGAAAATGATTGGTAAAGATTGTAAATGCATTAGATTAATGTGATTGGGTAGTTGGTTTGTAATCAAGTACAGTGAGAGTTCTGAAATATAAGCTACGGGTAAGAAAAGAGCGGAAGGTAGTTGAGAAAGAAAATGTTATGAAGAAAGAAAAAGTTAAATGTAGCTGAATTTCGAGTTCAAGCCGTGTGGTTCCAGTGTCCCATATTCCTGTATGTAGCGGTTCTAGAGCGTGAGGTGTCAACTGTCACCAGAGTGGCATTGTTTAATAACTGTCATTAGAAAATCAGATTTTCGCCTGTGGTTGGGACTGTTGAAGTGATTAGAGATTAGCTATTTTTTTCAGTTCCGGAGTACAGCTAAAAAGCAGGATGTGTGCAATGCTTCTTTAGCAGACTCTACCACCATGGCAACTATGGTGATCCCTGCCTCGTCAGCCAGGCTAGGCCTGTTACTGGGGGTACAACGGAGATGTGGGACAGGGTCTTGATCAGCTCTGGTTCGCTAACCCTGACACTAGTATATCAGCTGTGGGTCGCTGAATGCCTAGTCGGACAGGTTTCTTCAGGCCCGAGAGCTGTTCCTTGAAATAGGACTACAGGAGAGCTATTAGAAAGGCCTACTGGAGAGCTGTTGAGAGGCCTACTGGAGAGCTGTTAAAGAGCCCTACAGGAGAGCTGTTAGAAAGGCCTACTGGAGAGCTGTTAAAGAGCCCTACAGGAGAGCTGTTAGAAAGGCCTACTGGAGAGCTGTTGAGAGGCCTACTGGAGAGCTGTTGAGAGGCCTACTGGAGAGCTGTTAAAGAGCCCTACAGGAGAGCTGTTAGAGAGCCCTACAGGAGAGCTGTTAGAGAGGCCTACAAGAGAGCTGTTAGAGAGGCAAAGTTCCTCAAGGGACACACAAATGACCGACAGACAAGTATAGTCTTTAGATAACCAGCGTGGATAAAACTTAAAATAACAAATCTCTTATGTTCAATCTCTGATAAAGTGAGAGAAAAACTCACTAACGATAATTTACACATCCTCTTCGTAATAATATTACAAAAATAATTTCATTTAGTAACGAGTATGAAAAATATGATCAAAACCTAAGCAGCTAAATGTATATAAAATAATAACAAATAAAATAAACTAAAATTGAAGAGGAAAAAAAAAGAAATTTTATATCAAACTCTTATTTTCTAACTTTTTAAAAGACTAGGAAATTTTCGAAGAAAAAAGCAGCGGCTAAGTTTTAAAAACATAAGACGCTAAAACTGTTACAATCTGTTAACATTTTGTTACTGCACCTAATAATAGAGTGGTAAAACTAGCTCTAGTAATGAAAGCGGACGGGGTGTATGGTCCAGTTTTATAAAAAATAAAATAAAATAAGATTGAGGAAAGTGGACAGAAGCAGTAATGGCAGAAAGCAAGATGAGTACATACAGATGAAGAACATACAATAATCCAGTATTTCGACAAAAATAATTTTGTGTCGCGTCTTTCTTACTATGAGGAGAAGACCAAAAAGCTTAAGACTACATTTTTCATCTATTTTTCGTATTTTTATCTGTTGTGTTGTTTCTGTATGTGATCCTTGAAAAAAGGCTTTAGCAGAAAGCCGAAATATTGGGTGGTTGTGTGTGTTTTTTTTTTATTTTGCTGTGTTCATCTCTCTTCCAGTCACTCTTGTTTATTTTCCCCGACTCTCTCTCTGTGTGTGTGTGTGTCTGTGTGCGCGCGCGCGCGCGCAAAACTGAACCATACCGCCATCTACGTGGACCTAATTCTAAACATTTGGGAGGCTAGTTAAGAAGGTTAGTCTCTCTTGTTATGTCTCTCTCTCTCCACACACACACACACATACATGCATATATATATATATATATATATATATATATATATATATATATATATATATATATATCTTAACTTCTTAAGGCGAAAATTACCACCTTTTATGAAAGGATGTGTTAGTTCCGTGACGCGCCCCCCTAACAGTGTATCAAAGACACCTGATAACTGTGTGAGAAGTGTACATTCTTCAGACGAGAAGTACAAGATATACCGGACGTGGATATCTGAAACTCTCCAAGAACCTCCCAGCAGGTTTAGTTTTCTGTGCACCGTCATCTAACACTGAGCCACCCCACCGTGTTTGTAAAGAGATTAAATAAAGATCGCAAAACGTTGGATATATATTCTGCAACAACCTTATAAAGATGTACCTGTTTTACAATATTCAGAATTAGAAAACAGTTAAGATATGCATATTAAGCCATGAAAGTAACTAGGTGATGTGGTGTTAGTGCCCGTATTTTCCCTGACAAGTCTATACACCAGACGGTTATGTGGTCAGCATCACGCTTTCAGTATATTTAGATCCCCAAGACATTGAGGTGCCAGGTATTTAGATCCCAAGACAATGAGATGCCAGGTATTTAGATCCCCAAGACAGTGAGGTGCCAGGTATTTAGATCCCCAAGACAATGAGGTGCCAGGTATTTAGATCCCAAGACAGTGAGGTGCCAGGTATTTAGATCCCAAGACAATGAGGTGCCAGGTATTTAGATCCCCAAGACAGTGAGGTGCCAGGTATTTAGATCCCAAGACAATGAGGTGCCACGTATTTAGATCCCAAGACAATGAGGTGCCAGGTATTTAGATCCCCAAGACAGTGAGGTGCCAGGTATTTAGATCCCAAGACAATGAGGTGCCACGTATTTAGATCCCAAGACAATGAGGTGTCAGGTATTCAGATCCCAAGACAATGAGGTGCCACGTATTTAGATCTCAAGACAATGAGGTGCCACGTATTTAGATCCCAAGACAATGAGGTGCCAGGTACTTAGATCCCAAGACAATGAGGTGCCACGTATTTAGATCTCAAGACAATGAGGTGCCACGTATTTAGATCTCAAGACAATGAGGTGCCACGTATTTAGATCTCAAGACAATGAGGTGCCAGGTACTTAGATCCCAAGACAATGAGGTGCCAGGTATTTAGATCCCAAGACAATGAGGTGCCAGGTACTTAGATCCCAAGACAATGAGGTGCCAGGTACTTAGATCCCAAGACAATGAGGTGCCAGGTATTTAGATCTCAAGACAATGAGGTGCCAGGTACTTAGATCCCCAAGACAATGAGGTGCCACGTATTTAGATCTTAAGACAATGAGGTGCCAGGTATTTAGATCTTAAGACAATGAGGTGCCAGGTACTCATCTCTGCACCTGTGGGAACTGGGGCTGTTCAGGTCTGGCTTGAACTATTAACTTTGCCATGAGAAATAAATGCGCTACGCAGAGGTTTTCAAACTGTATTACAGGGAGCCCCGGCGCTTAGCCATTGCTATCACAGGTTTGTGGAGCTTCACGCTATAAAAAGCATCTGTAAACAGTTTTGTTAATTTCTTTTTTAAAATCTATAAATTGGACACTAATAAACAAATACAGGATTTAAATTTTGCATTTTGCTAGTTAATTTTTTTTTTTTTGCATAAGTGAATAGATGTAATATTTATTTTGTCATTGAATATTTATTCGAATTTTAACTTCTAAAAGCTTAATATATTAAAAAATTCTACCTAGATACAGTTCATAATAACTTTGCGGCTCGCATCAGAACACTGCCCGTTTATAGCGGTTGGTCAGTTTCTTGATTTTTTTACACACAGAAAGGTGCACTGTATACTGTACACGATGAGTACATCATTATCATCGCCTTTCATTCCTTTTAGAGCATAGGCCACAGATAAAAGCTCTCCAGCCGTCCATGTTCTTGGAATTATTCTCTGCTTCCTTCCATGTGCATTCCTTGTCTCTGAGCACTGTCATAATTTCTCTTCTCTAAGTAAATCTAGGTCGTACTCGTTTTCTATTTCCTTGAGGATTCCATATGTCCTTGAGGATTCAATGTCAGTGCCTGTCTTGCTATGCTGGTTTCGAGTTTCCTCAGAGTGTGGCCAATCCACCTCCATTTCCTAGACATGATTTGTAGGTTCATCTGTTCTTGTCCTGCTCTTTCTCAGACCTCCTCGTTCCTGATCTTGTCCTACCATTTAATGTTTAAAATGTAAGATGAGTACATACCTTATGCAATATACGAATCGTACCTAATTGTTCCAACTTACATACAATCTAGACTTACGAAGAGACTTAGAAACTGAACTCGTTCTTAACTCTGAGACTGCCCATCATCATCATCATTGCCTTTCACACCCTTGAGAGCATAAACCACGGATAAAAACTCTCCAGTCATCCATGTTCTTGGAATTATTCTCTACTTCCTTCCATGTGCATCCCTTGTCTCTGAGCACTGTCATAATTTCTCTTCTCTAAGTAAATCTAGGTCGTACTCGTTTTCTATTTCCTTGAGGATTCCATATGTCTTTGAGAATTCCATGTCAGTGCCTGTCTTGCTATGCTGGTTTCGGGTTTCCTCAGAGTGTGGCAATCCACCTCCATTTCCTAGACATGATTTGTAGGTTCATCTGTTCTTGTCCTGCTCTTTCTCAGACCTCCTCGTTCCTGATCTTGTCCTACCATTTAATGTTTAAAATGTAAGATGAGTACATACCTTATGCAATATACGAATCGTACCTAATTGTTCCAACTTACATACAATCTAGACTTACGAAGAGACTTAGAAACTGAACTCGTTCTTAACTCTGAGACTGCCCATCATCATCATCATCATCATCATCATCATCATCATTGCCTTTCACACCCTTGAGAGCATAAACCACGGATAAAAACTCTCCAGTCATCCATGTTCTTGGAATTATTCTCTACTTCCTTCCATGTGCATCCCTTGTCTCTGAGCACTGTCATAATTTCTCTTCTCCAGGTAAGCCCGTACAAAGAAAACATTTTGCCGTTGATATGGAACTTTGACAATTAACAAACAGATGGGATGAAGAAATCAGAAGCAACATGGATTTTATTTTGGCGAAAGATGCAACAAATACCATGGACAGCCAGAAAAAAACAACTGAAGAAATTCTCGGAAACTTTTAGAGCAATGAAAAGTAGCTAAAATTTTAAGAAACCTTTTTAAAAAATCAGTCAAAATTTCATGGACACGTTATATGCTCATCTGGCAAAAATCAGTCAAAATTTCATGGACACGTTATATGCTCATCTGGCAAAAATCAGTCAAAATTTCATGGACACGTTATATGCT